>OMLC01023267.1:1870-26760 GCA_900302585.1 Regalecus glesne | reverse complement strand
TATGAGTGTGCTTCAGGAAGACAAAGTCATTGACAGCCATCAAGCAAAACCAACAATCACATGGCGGAGACATGACGGAGTAAAAGGAACCATGTGGCGTAACAACCCGGAGATCTGTGGGTCCTTAACAAGCAGCAGAGAGCGGAGCCGGCGTGACTCACGATTCTGCTCGGAGAGACACGGCCTTGTTAGCTGGTCCAGACGGAAGCTGTGACGTGCCCGAGACTATTTGTCTTGAGACACACAACTGCCCGATTCGGTGCCTCGTCCACGGCTGCTACCCCGCTGCATCCTATTTCTGTTCAGATTCTAAGAGGGAGAATATTCAAACATGTCTATCTGTGCCCCCGCTAAGTCTCCCACTCCCACTCTGGGTTATTCTGGTCTCAGACCCGCCCTGTGGAGCTGCAGCCAGGGATTCTGGACACAACCATACAGACTAAGTAAAACCAGCACAGGTCTGTAACGGAGGGAAGCCACTCACTCTTCTGTCTCTCTGCTTGCTGTGCTCTCGTCACTTAATCTCCCGTCCACACTGCAGAGGGGAGTCCGATCCCAGGGTGGGATTATGTATCAGGCCTCGGTGGGGACGACGCACATCTCAGAGAGGTGAGATGCCATGTTTCCACAGCTCTGTCCGAGGTGGCTGCTGGTGTCGAGGACAACAAGCCTCCAGTCCAAGCTAAGTTTTGTTATAACGAGAATTTCGTGTTTCACTGAGGGAATGCTGTGCTGAGGAATAGGATTTAAGTTCTATACAGGGTGAGAAGTTCAGCCATCTTGTGAGGGACTCGGAGCAGAAAGGAGCCAGTGAAGGAGGTTCAGCATGTAGTCAGGAGGCCACCTGGTCTCCTCCCTAGTGAGGTGTTCCAGACACGTCCAGCTCGGAGGAGGCCATGGGGTAGACTGAGGACCAGTTGGAGGGATTATATCTCCACCCTGAGACCACCTCAGGAGCCCCAGTCAGAGCTGGTGGATGCGACCATAGAAAGGGAAGTGTGAGCCCCCCTGCTGGACAACTAACAACACTACCTCCCAGCCCCTGACCCCAATTACCTTCCAACTGCACTCGGAATCTGTGAAGAGAATGTGAGTCAGCTCCTCCAGAGACAGAAGACCAGGATGGCACCAGGCTCAGATGGCCTCCCTCCTCACACTGATCTTCACCGGACCAGTGGAGCTGTGTGAAGTCCCGTCCTGCTTCCAAATGGCAAAGTGAATAATTTCTATATGGTGTTTTCCTAACCTATTGACCTCTCAAAGAATTTTCATCCCAGTCCCCAAGAAGCCCTGTGTCTCAGGGCTACATGACTGCAGGCCCGTTGCCCTGATGTCTGTAGTTATGAAATCCTTTGAGACTGTCATCAAATAATTCTTTGGTTAGCAGAGGACTACCCTAGCTCCTGATCTATGCCCAGATTCAGCTGATCAGAATAGACGTATGGACAGGAACAGTTTTGCCATTTATCTCCATGGTCATAAATTGTGTTAGTGAATAAAGGCAAATTGGGTAGGAATCAAGTTGGTGGTGGACACTTCCATGAGACCCCTGGACGTTGTGAACACATCTGGAGAAGTTATAGATGTCACAATGCATCAACTTAGATAACTGGGTATGACTTATAGAATGGACAACGTGGATGGGATCACTGCGGGTGGACAACGTTCCCAGTTAGTACCGTGAAGTTCCTTTATTCCAGCAGGGGGCAGCAATGCAGGTTTTACGGATGACAACTGCCATGAAACCTAACTGAGGAAGAGAAAAAAGATAATGATTGGTATGTTTCTATTCTATTTTTTCACTCTTTTATTTACAAACAGAAAATAAATTCTGTTATTTTGTAGAATTCAAGAGAAACAAAGCCACTTTTCTGGTCATTATATTCCTACAATTGTATTCTTGTCATAATTTATCCATTGCGTTTAACCCATGCTACCCATCTGCAGCATCCGGGGACCAAGTCCGGTTCTTTTTCTTATTACCTTGCTCAGCGGCACAGGCAGGAGTATTTCCTGTTGCACGGGCTCTGCCCATTAGCTACTGCGGGCCCTTCACAGTTAATCATATTATTTAACATCTTATGATTCCATTATAATTCCGTCATCCTCTTTCAGTGTCGTATGCTGCAAATTGTGTTTTATTATGAAAGCACTAAATCCGTTGCACGTCTTGGGAGACAGATCTCTCTTCTGTTGCTCTGCCTGAGGTTTCATCCCGTTATTTTAATGGAGTTGTATTGAGTCAAAATGAAGCCAGAATGTTTTGTAAACGCATAAAAGTTTCGTAAATGCAAAAATTTTTTCTAAATGCAAAAAAATATTGTAAACTCAAATTCATATTTCTCTGTGTTTACAAAATGTTATTAAAACCAGGTCTCTGTCCTGGGGTGGACCTGCACATTGTCTATCTATGGTGACTATTCAAAGACTTGACCGAAGGCTTAATTTCAATTTATTTCCAAGTATTTCAAATCTAAAAAAAGACATAATTAAAAACGTACACAAATATGAAAAATAAAATCCAAACAAGGTCTCGGACCACCGCGGCCAATGGGAATCCTGCTCGCCTGCCTTTGCCCATTGGCACACCAGCAGCCACTAAAAGGGAGTGGAAGTGTTCTGAGCTTCAAAACTGCAAGTTGCCGAAGAGTGCGGGTAAGGTGGCCGGCTTCGGATGGGGCTTGTAGCCGATACGCTCCTGCACAATCTCTGCCTGAGTACGTCCGTCTGCCATGGCCGAGGGTCCAGCTGTGCCCGCTGTGCTTACGCAAGCCCTGCCCCCTACGCCACCAGGTCCTTCCCCGGCTGCAGCCGACTCCTCCTCCTCCCGCTGCCGCTTCCTGTTCTCTAGCTCCTTCTTGACGCTCTCAAACTCTTCGATGTCGTCCATCTTCAACTCCAAACGGGTCGGCTTTCGTCGTAGCATCCCGTTCTGTCCTCGCTCCCCTTTCAGCTACGGGTGAACGACGTCTCGGTTTAAATCCGCAGAAGAGTGTCTTTAATGAGACGGCGCAGAAGCACCACGTTAGCTTCCCTCCCACGAATATCCAAAGCGACTTTTCCCTACCTGGATTATTGAGCATGCATCTAGACATCCAATGCGACGAGTTTGGGCACTGGTGGGTGGCTTCTTTTCCCGGACGTGACGTGTTATAAACGAGACTCGGGTTGGGCCAATTCTTATAAGTGAGCGCGCCAAAATTTCCGAAAGCGTTGGTTAGCAATGGCGTCCAAGGCCGGTAGGTCTGCGTATTTATCGCCTACGCTCACAACACCGATGAATATCTAAAATTTGAAGGAAATTGGGCAAAAGTGTAGAAGGAAATATTAATTTATTCCACTATTTGCAGTATTTTGTACTGGTTCCTAGTTGTGAAATGGTTCAGATTTTGACCTTTGAGGACATTTGTCATGCTGGTCTTGCTGTTAGAGGAGTTGACTAGTCTGTTCAGGAATCTTACATCGGCTATCTGGCAATATTTCAAAGTACTTGTAGGAGTGTGTTGAGTCACAGTTATGAGTAGTATACCATTGTACTATGATTGCCATATATATATATAGCTCTCGACAATGTTTTGAGTTGAGAAACGCATTGCCTACAGGTCGTCGTGGGTCGAAGCGCAAGGCGGAGACAAAGGAGAAGAATGAGTTGGTGGAGGAGAAAAAGGTGAAGGAGGACGTGGTGAAGAATGACTATGAAGACCAAAAAGTGGTCATTGAACACTGGTGAGTGTAAGAAGCTACAGATTATCCGTTAGTTAAGATTTTTCAGTTATATGTGACATCACATTTATTTTCAATGCTTAAGAACAACACAGGTCCTTAGTGTATGGGTCATCTGCACTTAGAAAGCTTGTGTTGCTCAGAGTTTAGGTAACATAAAATTAACATAGGCATGTAAAATTCAGGAATTAATCCACAATTAGACCTCTTTCCTGTTTTTTACTCAGCTACTGAGGAAATGTTTTAATTCCCAATGCTCCTGTGGTCCCACTGGTGGGCTAAAACAAGCATACATCATGAATAGATTTTATAGTTGATTGACTATAGGTGACAAATGGCTTTAATGTTTGGGATAACCACCTGTGATAAGCCTATATGACTGAATCAGAGAAGTGGAAGTTCACACAATGGGCTAAGGGTGATGAATCCTACACAAATTATCTGTTAATTTTCCTTTGCAGCAAGAGCTGACAGGTGTATGGGCGTAATGCTCAGGGAATGAAAGCTGCCCTCTTGGCAGCCCATCCTGAGCTGAATGTAGTTCTGAACCCTGAGAAGCCCCGCAGGAACAGCTTTGAGATCACTCTAGTGGAAGGAGAAAAAGGTGAGGATAAGGGTCCATGTGTTTTTGACAGAGGTAGTTGGTGTGTTTAAAGCCCGGTGCACCCAGCATTTCAGTTGGATTCACAATACTGCTACAGGAAACATGTTCATTGGTTCAGTTCAATCAGACAAAGCAGTTTTGATTTCCTTAGTTTAATTTTATACCTAACTGAGAGAAAAGTGTTGGGAGAATATTCTCAGAGCTTTTCGCTCTCCATTGCTCATAACTGATTTATTTTAAACCTTTTCCAAACAGAAATTGTCCTCTGGACAGGACTAAAGAAAGGACCACCTCGTAAACTGAAGTTCCCAGAGCCTGATGTCGTGGTTTCTGCTCTAGAGGAGGCTCTGAAGTCAAAAGACGCCTGATGAAGGTTAATCTTTTTTTCGTAGTGTTTCCTTTAGATTGGTCAAATAGGTTTGCACATATGAAAGCTGGTTTGAATGTGCAGCCCAGAAACCCCATCAAACTTTACGTTTTAAAGCAGATGAAAAGTGGGAATAGAAAAGATTGGAGATGATTTGTCAGAATCTGAGTCTTGGAATATCTTGATTGGCAAGCATGTGAAGGAAGTATGATATTCTCTGTGTGCAAAAGTCGCGCATCAGCATGAAGCGAGAGTTCTTTTATAGATCAGAATGTGCGCTAAAGCCAGTCTTTATAAGTTTCTTTTGCTCTTTCTCATATAGTTGACACTTATCCAAAGGGACTTATGAGAGAGCACTTAGCTGTCTGACCATACTAGCACCTTGCTGTGCTGAATGATAATAATCATAGTCCAGAGTATATGTCAAGAGCAGTTGGCTGGACAACCCCACGATTTGTATAATTGTTTTACATGGAGACCATCTATGTATTAAGGAAGCCCAGTGAAAATAAATGTTTACTTTTCTTGAATGAAGTTTAAATAAACTTCTGATCCAGTTGAAACACTTCACCTCTTAGGGATTCTCATCCCTGGATTATTGAGCATGCATCAAGACATATCGACATGAGCTTATTGGAACAGTTCCTTGAACAGCTTGGAATATTAACAGCAAGTATCTGACCTTAATAGTGGCAGGAACTTGGAGCCAATAGACATGTTCCTATCTTGGGAGAATGAAAACCAACCAGACAGATTCTTTACAGCTGTTGCGTGACTAGAGAACCAGTAAGAAATGCATCAAAATAGCCATTCTAGGGGACAGCTAGGCAAACGGAAACCATATGATAGGACGATTCATTAGATTTTTTTATACCATTTACATCCATTAATTTGCTCATCCATCTAAGCCTAAGACTGTTTTACATCAAACTCAACACAGCTTTTTAAAGTGCTTGTTATTCAGACTAATGTTAATAAATCATAAACAAATAGCAAACTAATTTGTCAGTATTTCCCAATTTGAATGATAATCATGTCTTGTTTTCTCCTTTCTAATTGTTGTACAGCCAGATATTCAGACGTGTTTAGCCGATGGATGCAGAATGATGAGAAGTGACCAAAAGGGATTTTTTTCCCAGTCTCTCCTCTGATTACCCAAGCTCCAAGTGCACAACATGAGGATATGTGGACATCTAGTGGTGGCTCCTGACCAATACATCAAACTAATTTCCTATCAACTGCTGCTGCATTTTCTGTTCATCTACTTTTTATTGCGTGTTTTATAACTGGTTATTCAATAAAGTTTTTTTCCATGAATTTCATCTTTTGAGGTTTAAGTTATTCTGATAGTTGAGCTGTACTCTGAGCTGTTTAATGCATGAGATTTCAGTTTCCATCCATTTATTAATCACAGGTTTTGCATTAACCTATCAGCTTAGTGTCAACAGGTAGAATAAGAAGTACACATAGTTATGATCAATTGAAATTAATCCTGCAGATTTTAACAGTCCTTATCTGAAAATGTTAAGTGTTCCCTTTATTGATGACAACCTTGATCAATGTAGATTGTTGATACATCCTGAAGTTGGTAAGCACTTTGGGTTGGCGCTAGAACAGAAAAGCCCTATATAAGAACAATTAGATAGAGCAATCGGAAGGTTACAGGTTCGATCCTCAGTCCTGCATTTAGAATGTCGAAGTGTCCTTGAGCAAGACACTTAACCCCTAACTGCTCCCAAGCGCCATAATGTTGACAGCTCACTGCTGGATGGGTTAAAATGCAGAGAAATCTAAATTTCCCTTTGTGGGACTGATAAGGAAATCCATTGTCTCTGTTATCATTATATATCTTTTGGCGAGGCTCTTTACAAATCAACACACCTCCGTTTTGATTTATTGATTTCAAACTAGAATTTTAAGTCGATAGGGCCCTCATTGTCTTGAAAATGTAACAAGACCTTTTAGTTTTCCCCATTAGTTTGGGATTGGTCAAAGATGGTTAAGCCAAGGCATAATAATCTAAGGCATAGATTTTATGCATCTGATTGTGCTTTCCACTTTGATTCTGTGACACTAATTTCCCCCTGTGAGACTAATAAAAGGACATATTATTTAAGCTTATTTTAACAACTGCTATTGCTGCTGTGCCCTCATGGGGCACCAATTGAATATCTAGTCTCCTGTGGTGACCCCTGAGAAGGGGAATAAGCCAAAAGAATATTTTTGTACAATTTTTAGCCCCCCCTCGGAGAGTAAATGTTTCTAATTATGCATTTTACAGCTTCATTTACAGCTCAGTTGTGGAAACTGTAAACAAGTGCAACAAAAATACAATTGTATTTTACTATATATTTTTAAATAATTTAATGTACATATTTAAAATAAAATAGTATTTCAGACGTTCAGTCTGTTTATACAGTTCCCAAAACGGTTGAATTTTATTCTATTAGCTGTAGCTTGAACGTGGTCGCTTTCAAAATAAACACAACCGGGTGGTTGACTGTTGCGTCATCATTGTGCGACAAGACGCTGTAGTATTCGCTAAGTCCTCATGACATGAGAGCATATTCCATATTTCCATTCTCTTGAGTTTTCCTGCTTGCTTTGCAACTAGTAAGTATAATCGTGTTATACTTTTGTAGTTTATTTCAAGGCTCAAATGGTAAGTAAACGAGTTCTCAAAGTCGAGACATCAGAAAGGTCCCAGCTACGACAAAAACGTTGAACCTGTTCATCTAGTCACAACGTTCATTGGGCTTAACGTTTAATCAGTCGTCTAAGTGACTTTTTCAGTGTGAACTGACTGAAGGTATTCACACCCTTATAAAGAATGCAGTGGAATTACCACCGATAACGAGTGTGTCGAAAATGTGGAAGGAATACTTTGAACTTGAGTACCTTGAAAGTGAGCGCCAGTATGGTTTCACGCCACGAAACAGCACCACGGATGCAATGTTTGCTTTGAGGGTGATGCAGGAAATATACAAAGATGCATGATCTTAGAATGAACTTGTTTTTGCTTGTGATTTAAACATTTTACCATCATGAACACAACATGACCACATCATGAAAGTTGATGATATTTTAGGCTAGCCAGTGGCTTACTTTGGATTTATTACAATCTAATAAGCTAGAATAGCCTAACCATTGGAATTGCAAATATTTTACTTTACTTTTATTCACTGGGATACTGTAAAAATATGTAATATATTGTAGCAATCTATGATGTGTTTTTCACGATTTTCTACTGTAGATCATTTCAAAACTCATCAACACCATTCTAACTTGTGTTATGACAGCTATGGCCACAGAAGGTACTGAGAAAACAGGCGAGGATGCTCCTGCACCTGGGACAGGGGGCACCAGGTTTGACTTGGAGAAGGAGACAGAGCTTCGCTTTGAGGTGGAGGCTGGTGAACGTGTTCAGCTGGAGCTCCTCACAGGAATGGCTGAGGTCTTTGGTTCTGAACTGAACAGAAACAAAAGATACACGTTTGGTCCGGGCTCCAAGATTGCCGTTTTTACTTGGCAGGGCTGCAGTGTGTCCCTTTATGGGAAGACCGAGGTGAGCAACTGCAGGAGTAAAGTGGTCAAGTCGAGTTGATTTGCATCGCCCTAAATGACAATTACGGTCTCAGGGCACACTGTATTGTCACATTGTAAACAGGAGCTACAGTAACAGTGATAGACACTCGTCCAGGTGTGTGTTATTTTTGGACATACTTGACACATCAGATTCAAATCATGATGCTGATACTGTATCTAACCCGGAGCTGCACTTTAGGCAAATCAATGTAAGAATTGCTTGAAGAACCCAACTTCTAACCTGACACTTTCCCTTCAAACCACAGGTGGCCTATGTATCCAAGGACACTCCTATGCTACTCTACCTCAACACACATGCAGCACTGGAACAGATGAGAAGGCAGGCAGAAAAAGACATTGAAAGGGGACCACGGGTAAGGTGGAGTGAATGATAAAGTTAGATGTACATCTTTTTTTCTAAAACAGCTTCTTGTTTGAGTATTTTGTACCTTAAGAAAATGTTGCATATGTGCATTTCAGCATGTGTCTAAATTTTTGGATTGATTTTTGGATTTGTACAACGCTTTCCTCTTCAGGTGATGGTGGTGGGGCCTACGGATGTGGGGAAGTCGACGGTATGTCGGCTGCTTCTGAGCTATGCTGTGAGGTTGGGCAGAAGGCCAACTCTTGTTGAGCTGGATGTTGGACAGAGTGGGGTGAGAGATATTGGAGTCACACCATCATAAACTAAGAAACAAGACTGTTGATATTTCTGTGATAGCGAGGTGTTCAATGGTTTGTGATATTAATATTTTTCACCAGGCATGCATCTCTCGCACCAGAAACATTGTCATTTTAATCAATGCTGCAATCTACACCCGTTCTGTGTAGGTGAGCACTTCAACTGCATCTTCAGTGCAACCTATTCTGACTTTATGTCCATCCATCCATCCATTGTCAACCGCTTATCCGAAATCGGGTTGCGGGGGCTCTGGAGCCTATCTCCATTCTCATTGGGCAAAAGGCGGGGTACAGCCTGTATAGTTTGCGAGTCTATCGCAGGGCAGAGCAGTTAGGGGAACAGTGTCTTGCTCAAGGACACCTCGACAGGCTTCTCTGCAGGACCAGGGATCAAACCTGCAACCTACCAATCACCAGGCGACCACTCTACCCACCGAGCCATGCCGCCCCCTGACTTTATGTTGCAAGTCTATTGTTTTAAGTTTTATTTTTAATTTGGGTTATTGACACCTATGATAATACTAGATACTGCATTGTTATGTTTGAACACTGAATCCTGGAAAGCCTTTTCTAATGAAGCAGTCAAAGCTTTTATGTCACAACTTTCCTCCACCTTTGGATGCTATACTGAAAATTTAAAATACTTCTCAGTGACTCACTTTTCCCAGGAATATCCTACCTGACAGTAACCTTTAAAATTAATGGATGGATGGATGGATTATCTTTGTTGGTGAATACACAAGCAATATAAAGCATGAAAAAAGTAATTTGTATGTGTGGAAATTCTGTCCTTGAGAAAATACCTGACAGGAGGATATTGATGAAAAATGGGAAAATTCTACTTCTCTAGGTGTCTGTCCCAGGGACTGTGTCAGCACTCTGTATTGAGCGTCCAGCAGATGTGGAGGAGGGTTTTTCAGTCCAAGCTCCTCTTGTCTACCACTTTGGCTCCACCACCCCAGGGACCAACATCAAACTTTACAACAAGGTGAGAAGAAATTTGATGCTCAGCCTGTGACATGGTGCCAAAAACCAACTGCCAAACTTTGACATTATGAAGCTGTGAAACCGTCTAGTTTTGATCAGTGTAGTTCAGCAGTCTTCCATTTCATCATCGATCCTCTCCCTATCCATGTCTGTGCTATATGTCTACAGCTGACGTCATGCCTTGCTGAGGTTTTCTCACAGCGCTGTGAGGTGAACCGCAAGGCCAGTGTGGGAGGCTGCATCATCAACACTTGTGGCTGGGTGAAGGGCTCCGGATACCAAGCTCTGGTCCACTGTGCCTCAGCCTTCGAGGTAGATGTGGTATTGGTGCTAGACCAGGAGAGACTCTACAACGAGCTCAAGCGAGACCTACCCCACTTTGTCCGGGTGGTCCTCCTGCCCAAGTCTGGTGGGGTGGTGGAGCGATCCAAGGAGTGCCGGCGCGAGGCCAGGGATGAGAAGATCCGTGAATACTTCTACGGTTTCCGAGGGGTATCTTTCTATCCACATGCCTTTGATGTCCGCTTCTCGGACGTCCGCATCTATAAGATTGGAGCACCGTCCATCCCGGACTCCTGCCTTCCACTTGGCATGTCTCAGGACGACACACAGCTGAAGTTGGTGCCCGTGACCCCGGGTCGGGACCTCACGCATCACGTGCTAAGCGTGAGCTGTGCAGAAGAAGGAGAAGAGGGATCTAGAAGAGGCGTGGTCGAGAGCCCTGTATGTGGATTCATTGTGGTGACAGCTGTGGACACACAAGCACAAGTGATGACTGTGCTGTCGCCAGCACCCAGACCGCTGCCCAGATCCACGCTACTCATCATGGACATACGTTTTATCGACCTGAAGTGAAGCAACACTTCAGGTGGATGAGTAATGTGATGAAGGGTTCTGTTAAAAAATATTTCATATTTTGGCAATGTTCAGGTTCCAACACCATTGGATGAGGACGCAGAAGGCAAGATTTTCTTCCTCTTCTTTTTCTTCCTCTTATTATTATTATTATCATTATTATCATCACTATTATTATTATTATGCCTCTTATTTCAGTTTGTTCCTTTGAGGGCAAGCATTCAAAAAAATCTAAATTTCCATGTTGAACTACTCATTGGCAAACGTTTAATTGAAGGGTTTATTTGCAAAATGACTATGAATTCCTTTTTATGAACTATAATTTACAGTTTTGTAGACAATCTGTCCAGAGGTATTTTAACAACAGGGATAATAAGATAAGTCTGTCCAGAGGTATTTTAACAACAGGGATAATAAGATAAGATAAGATAGAATAAGGTAAGATAGGATAAGATATCCCTTTATTAGTCCCACAGGGGGAAATTATTCTCATTAAATTGTCTTTTTTCCTCAAACTCCATCTCTTCGGCAGTTAATAAAACATTTTTCTAGACTTCTTTTTTATGTATCCAAGTCGATTCAAATGTTCTTTTGCTCAACTTTCAATTGTTATTTCACAGGTGTCTTGACCATGTAGTGCATTTATCGAACAGAGATCCCTGTGACAGCTGTTGGATTTATGAGGTTTTACTTGTTTAGCCCTTATCTTTGATCCAGAAAGTATAGTTTACATTGTGAAGCTTTTCCCTTCTCAGCTTTATGATGAGAGGCCTCCTGAAGGATCAGGGATCAAACCACCAATCATCTGATTACTTGACAACCGGCCTACCTCCTGAGCAATGCCTCCCCATACTTAGGTGTTTTTAAATGAGGAAAACACATTTCACTGAAAGAATACTATGACCTAACAAAGTGCCTTTCCTTCCTCTGGGCCAATACGAAGTGATGAAAGTATTTTGACATCCTTTGTTACTGCGAGGTAAGAACCAGCATCTGTTCACCCAGAATGAGTCATGGTTAGTGGTTAAAATTGCAGAACGCTTGAACTTCACCTCCCTGAGGAAACACTCATGTT
Organism: Regalecus glesne; assembly: GCA_900302585.1. Taxonomy (NCBI): domain Eukaryota; kingdom Metazoa; phylum Chordata; class Actinopteri; order Lampriformes; family Regalecidae; genus Regalecus; species Regalecus glesne. The sequence continues at coordinate 14,883 of OMLC01023267.1, read as the reverse complement.
CTAAATGCGGTCATTATTCCTTTAGTTCTCACTCCATTTGCTTGGCCTCCAATAAGCTCTTACCAACTCCACTTAACCTCAAATCAATGGCAGCTTCTGACTAAGGTAGAGGTGGGGTCACCAGGAATGTTGGCCTAGCCTTGAAAATGCTGATATACATTTTTATATGGCCATAAAGCCCCCTAACACCTTCCTCCAGTTTCTTGCCCCTGGTGATATCACCTCACAGTGACTGGCAGGTTTTCCGAGTTAATCTCTCGTGACATGTTCAAACAATCTGTCAGGGAGTTCACTAATGAAGTCTCAACTAATTGCCATGTTAAGGAAGAAGAAGAAGCCTTAGTCATTGGACATACCAACCATCCATCGTCCACTGCTTTATCTGAAGTCAGGTCATGGAGTCACACTGGAGCCTATCCCAGTGCTCATTGGGGGAAAGGATGGGAAACACCCTGGACAGGTCCCCATTCCAGTGCAGTGTCTTGCTCAAAGATACTTTGACACGCTTTCCTGAGCTCTGCAGCTCTTCATTTTACATGCATGTAGCAAAGGTTGTTCTCAGTAGCTGCAGTGCCCAGGGACCAGCTCCAGTCGTTTTTCCTACTGCCTTGCTCAGGGGCACATACCGTAGTATTAACCCTGACATGCGTGTCTTTGATGGTGGCAACTGAAATACCTGGAGGAAATCCACACAGACACGGGGGGAACATTCAAACCCCGCACAGAAAGGAGTCGGGATCGAATTTGAACCCTGGTGGACCTTCTTGCCTTGAGGCAGCAGTGCTGACCGCTGTGCCATTGTGCCACCGAGGAGAACTTCAACTCCAAGACAAAGACCAACAAGTCGTCCATATCGACACAAGGAAGAGCACAGGGAGTGGGTGTTTCCTCTCCACAAGACAACGCCCACCACTGCTCTCCTGGTAATGATGACTTGCACCAAGCACTAAATTACATGGCTCTCTTTTCAAGTTCACACAAGATGCATTCAATACTGCCCACGGCTTACCGATACCGTACAGTATCGACAAGGTCAAACATGCTCCCTTCCCAAATGGCCATCAAGAGCAGGATCAAGAGAAGCAGAATCAGTTATAACTCATCAAAACTTCCATTGCTGATTACTCCCTGCAATCAGGTACTGCTCTCTTTACGTCGAACCTGTGGTAATCCTAAGTGTCAGAATTCAAAGACACCACAGAGATCAGGGGGACCCCTTAATCCCCCCAATTCCATCAAAAACTGTGTCCTACCCCACAATGTGGGCATGTGAAACAGACCCCTGCCTTAACTCATCCAATCAGCTCCCTGGTCCCTGACTCCCATTCACTACCACATGAGAACCGTATCTTCTGAGGCATGCAAAACATCTGCCACGCAGCTTTAAGGCCTTGACCTGCTCAGCCCCACCAGAGACCAGTCTCTGCCTAGTTACCTCAAGCATAGTAGAGAACAACAACCAGAGAGTGAGCTGCAGGAAGGACTGATGATTCAGTCCAGCTGGATCACCCACCTGCCCAGCCGGTGAGATCACTGACTAGCTAAGATAGCACTCGCACAACTCTGCTCTCCTTGTGTCTGCAGAGAAGAGAGAGGCACCGCTCAGGACCAGAGCCAACAAACAGCATCAGTGTAGTCAGTCAGTGCGGGGTCTATAGAGTCCACCTAAAGTGCGTTCAGTGAAACCAAGCAGAGGTCACACAAGAAATAGTCATCTCAGTTTTGTCTCGAGACCCTTCCATGGGTGGTATGGCTCAATGGATATAGCGGTTGTCTGGTGATCATAAGGTTGCAGGTTTGATCCTGGCACCTACAGAGGTGTGGGTCAAAGTGTCCTCGAGTGAGACAACGTTCCCCTAACGACTCTGCCCTGGGATGGACTGGTGACCTGCCAGGGTGTTTCCCTGCCTTTTGCCCAATTAGTGCTGGGATAGGCTCTAGTTCCCCCTATGACCAGACTGGATATTATTATTATTATTATTATCATTATCATCATTATCCATACATCCATACATCGTTATCCGCTTATCCAAAATCAGGTCGTGGGGATAATAATAATAATAACAATAATAGTAATAATAATAATAATAATAGTAATAATAATATTAATAAAAATGTTACAACCCTGGGCTGGGTAGGTTAATGGAACATTGTGGTATTGTCTCAGACTGTCTAACTTGTCAAGGAGATTGCTCATAACAGAGGAACATGGAAGACAGGGGGCTGTGGACACTTGCTGCCACTTGGGGGTATTTAAAGGGACTCCAGCAGGTGCCTGCAATCAGCTGTTAACTGCTGGAGGCGTTTCGGGTAGTCTGCAACACCGCCAAAGTTATTCAGAAATGAACGCATCTGGTACTAATGCCTTTATCACTATTTATTACGCTATTAATGTCTATTTCTAATCACCATCTTTGTGAGATGACAGTGTTTTAGATCCTCTGACTTCCAGGCCACACTGACTCCAGAGGAGTCAGAATAATAATCTCCCTCCCTGAGGTGGGACGAACGTCCAATCAGAGAGGGAGAGCTAGTTCCGGGATTCCGATGTCGGCCTAGCTAAAGCTAGCTAAGTAGTGTGCTAGTGGCTAGCTGAAGGAGGACCGAGAGAAAACAAATACACACACACACACTCACACATCAGAAACACAAAAGGGGTTGCCGGGGTGGAGACAGCAGGTACGTCGTGATTGCTTCAGTCTGCACTTTTCTCCGTATGGCTTTTTCTGACGGCATGTTCGTGTTGTCATGCTCAGACCAAACACCGGTCAGCGGAGGTAAAACTTCAGCACCGGGCAGGTAGCCTTGGAAATGTTAGCTGAGTCAATTTTAACAGTGGGTTGAAAGCAACTTTCTATGATGGGAGAAAATGCTGCTGACCGGTCAGGAGCTGTTACCCTGTACTGATTTGTTAAGTCTTCGTTTGGTTTAAAGCGCGGGGATGGCTGTCCTGTTGGAAATGGTTATGATCCGTTTACCAGTTCAGTCAATATGAGGTTATTCGCATAGGGATAGGGTATTATGCTAACGCTAAGCTAGCCAGGTTGACTTTTCCCACTGCCCTGGCCTGCGATGTAAAGCTAGTCTTCACAGGAGAGCTTGGCCATCCGAGTTTGTGCATGATAAAAATGCCCCCTCTCATTGTAATTAGGATATTTTATGACATTAGTCGCCAGATAGTAGCTGTTAGTCACTGTTCTCATTGTTTTTTGAAACTGAATTTGTGTTCACTGTGTACCGCCTCAAAGTACAGTTTGTTTCAGTGACATGATAGTGGTAGGGAGGGCTCGACGAGGAGATTTTGGGATTAACATCCATTACAGTCGGGGGAGATTTGTTGTGGGGCAGATGAGATGATTATCAACTGTGGCTGAGTGGGTCACACTGACAATCCGACTATGCCCTCACGGTTTTTCACCCTCAGCTCTGGTGGTCACCGATGAGAGGGGTGTGTCCATACTATCCTGTTCCACGATCACTCCGGGTCTATTTTCGGCGTGTTCCCACTCCAACACATTTTGTTCTGGTGCTGCTGTGTAGATCTGGGGACGTAATGTATGCAGTGTGGGATAGATGGGTTCATCCCAGTCTTAACTGTGTTTCGAATGAAATGTGCCTATGTCATTCTATCCAACATATATTGTTCAGGTGATGGAATCTTTATCCCTTTGTCGTTGTACATGCAACAGAATTTGTTCTCTGCATTTAACCCATCTTGTTGTATGGGAGCAGTGAGGAGCTGCCTGGGGACGAACTCCAGTTTATTTCCTATTGTCTTACTCACAGGCAGGAATAGTAACCTTATCATTCATGTCTTTGACGTTGGGAGGAAACCCATGCATACACTGGGATAACATGCAAATTCCACACTGAAAGGACCTGGGGTTGTGTTGGAACCCAGGACCTTCTTGTGTGGCAGCGGTCCTTAACACTGCTCCACCGTGCAGCCCTCGAGTTGCACTTGTAACACCCAGGCCATTGTAGGTGGTTTGAAAGCTATGTATGCATCTATTTGTGTGGAGTGTCTTGGGAGAGGGACCTATCAGAGAAATGTACATCTGCACACCAAGCTTTTTATTCCAGTAACATCTTGTAGTCGTTGTTGGTGTCGCATATATGTGGCACTGAGAGTAAGTAGTCATGTTGTGGCAAATGGCTTGCCACTCCTTAGCTCTGGCTTGTAACAGAAATGGAAATGTCTTAAAATAATGAAGTTAGTGAATGTGCATGGCAATTCTCCAGTCTCATCTTTTTGTGCATGTGTGGCTTTGGTTCTTAACTGTCAGTCTTCTGGCTGTAATTAATCTGAAACTGATTGTCTTTGTCTTTTTTATAGGGACATCTTATATTTTGCACAAACAACGGATGCAAGAGCACATTGGAGAAATACAGAGAGGAAAAAAAACGTTGGGGGGGGGACGGGATACTTATGGGCATTTGACTCCATCCTAAGTTTGCTGCAAGTGGCTTTGTTTTGGAGGCATACAATGGGAAAGGAGATTTATCTGCTGCAAATTTGGAGGAGGGAGGGTTCTCTACAGCAGGACTTGTGCAGTGACACCTTGATGACATGGAGGTTCTCTTTGGACTGAGTTGATTATACTTCCAAATTGATCCAAAGACTCTAAGCAGACATTTCTGCACATCCAAGGGAGACAGGTCTGTTTGGTTAACCGATCCAATGTTCAGATGGCAGTAATTGGTGTCATTTTTGAGTAGTTTTTGTTTTTTCTTTAAACCAGGATTTTTTTCATGAAAAAAATTCCAAACGGACATTCATTGCATCTGTAGTACCCTCTAGTTACCCTTTCCAAGAGGATTTGTTTGTCTTTTTTTTAAATTCTTTCTGCTATTTCAGGTTTACATCCTTGAGCAATCTCTGCTGCAGCCACCCACCCAGTGCCTAAAGAACCCCTTGTCAGACAAGCACATCAGTCGTCAGACACCATGCTCACCTCCTCTGCCTCTTCTTCTCTTTGTGCTTCTGATCCTTTGGCCTGCTGACCATCCATCCACTACCTCTCCCATTTTCTGACTTTTTCTATTCTCTGACGGTTTTAATTTTTGAGAGCAATAATCAGATCTTCAAGCACAGTGGCAGGTGATGAACAGCACTAATGCAAGGAAAGAGTTTGAAAAGTAGGAAGAATTGCTCTGGTAGCAGTTTTTATGTGTGTGTGTGTGTGTGAGTGAGTGAGCGAGCTTTGTTAACCTGTGCCATTGCACAAGTATTTTAGTTGCACTAGTGCCAGGGAGTAGCTTGAATTAGATTTATTTATATAATTGCACCAAATATAGTTACATAAAAGCCATACATAGAATTTATGAAGAGCATGCACATATTTTGTATTCTATTGCTCTCATACAGTTTCACCTTTCTGTGTTTTTTCAAACTTTTTATGCAAGCATATTTAGAACAAAACGTGCACATAGGAGCAGAGCTGTAGACATTATAAAAGCACTATAGCATTATAAAAGAATTAGTTTTAGTTTTTTTTTTCTTTTTTCTCCTCCTACCTAAATTGGTGTAGGATATTTAGTGGCTCTGTTCTTGGCAGCGTGGCAAAGCCTCAGTTGAATTTTTCACTCTATTGCTGCTTTGCATAATACCACTAGTTTTTGCCTACTTTTCCTGTGTTTAGCCATGGCTCCTCCCCCCATTTTGACTCGTACAGCACCAATTACAGTAGATATCTAGCCCTCTTGTTTGGTCTCCCCTCTCTTTCCTTCTTTCTCTGTCCCAAATGCCGGGTTTCAGTAGTGGGGGGGTTGGGGGAGGAGTAGGTGGCCCGGCTTCCACTCCTCCCCGTCCATTTCGGCCCAGTCGTTATGTCCCCGTTTCTGCAGCCACCACTTTCCTTGTTGGCTCCACCACACTCTTCTTCTGCTTCACGTAAGTCTCTCATCCTTTTTTCTCTCTGTGCAAACAGTTTCAAATGCATATATGTGCACAGTTTTGTCACTGTTGGTATAACTAATCAAACATTTACCAAATACTGTTTGTAAAGCGATATGGAAATATTTCCCTTGGTTTTTATCTGCTGTGGTACTCCATTGTTTTTTTTGCTTGCGGACACCATGGCAAACCTCCCCATTTCTGTTGATTTGGGGTAAAGTGATGAATCTGCAGCCATTTTGTTCTCTCCTCTCTTCCAATGTTTCTGCCCCAGGTGCCCATGGTTGTCGGAGTACTTTTCCTCTGTCATTCCCATTTATAACGCTGTGGTCTTCCTCTTCACCCTCGCCAACTTCTGCATGGCTACTTTTATGGACCCTGGAGTCTTCCCCAGAGGTATGATTCCACGAGACAGTTCTGACTAGGATATGTGTGCACCGGGTTGTGATAAGACATAAAAGCAGTAGAGGAAAATCAGATAGGACACTTAATATTTCTTTGTGGAGTGGATTTCCCAATTATAGCTACATTATGCTGCACTAAAACTTGCGGTGGCTAATATTCATCCATTCATGGTCAACCGCTTATCTAAAATCGGGTTGCGGAGTCATGCTGGTAAGACCATCCAGTGTAAATTCATCAGAAGCTAGAGTAAATTTACGTTGACAGAGTCAACATTGTAATTATAACATGATGTTTTGATGTTTTCTTTTTTTTTAAACTTTAACTTTTATTTGTATTTTTTTCATTTTGCATAGAAAAAACAACAAAAGAAAAACTTGTCCATTGGTAGCTTATAGGTCCTTCCATTCAGTCACAATACAACAATTCTGTCCTGTTCGGTTATCATTACTATAATTACTAGTGGTATCACCCTCGCCCCTTCTTTAATAATTGTATTTCTCCCATTTCCCTTCAAATAGTTCCTCCAGCGTTGATGTTTTCATTCAGTCTCTTGTTTTTGTGTGTGCCTGTGTCCGCATGTATGTACACTCGTGTCTTATAGCGGAGGAGGATGAGGATAAAGAGGATGATTTCCGCGCTCCACTTTACAAGACGGTGGAAATCAAAGGCATCCAAGTGCGCATGAAGTGGTGCTCCACCTGCCGTTTCTACCGGCCACCACGCTGCTCACACTGCTCTGTCTGTGATAATTGTGTAGAGGTATGAATGCATAGGTGCATACACCATGACATACACCATGACGTGTTTTTATGTCCATCTCATATTTAGTTACCAAATCAGAAATTCCTTCATCGTAGTTTTCATGCAGCAGAGCTGCCTTTCCATACATGTGTTCATCTGATTCGAAGAACTGGTGTTATAGCAGACAGTATGCGAGTGTACGGTAACACGGTTTTACAAAAAACAAATCAGAAATTCAGATTTGTAAATTATACATACAAACCCAGACGATGGGGAAAACATATCTGTTCTGGTGGCTTAACCACATGCAACCATATAGGTCCAGGCTAAACCACATGTATTGGGTTTCAGTCGAGCTTCAGTACCTGTGATGCATGTCTCAACCTCTCTCCTAGCCCAGCCTCCCTGACACTAGACACTATTCACTGACCTATCTAATTTAAAGCTAGTGAAAAGAAAAAAACATTTTTGACTTTGCATCTTTCCATGTGACTAGTATTTTCTCTGTTTTCCAGCTTATCTTATTAATTGCACCCTTGCACTTTCTTCCTTATTAGGACTTTGACCACCACTGCCCCTGGGTGAACAACTGCATCGGCCGGAGGAACTATCGATACTTCTTCCTCTTCCTATTGTCACTCACTACCCACATCGTGGATGTATTTGGCTTTGGCCTAGTCTATGTGCTGCACCACCGCCAGCAGCTGGACACGCCACACGCTGCTGTCACGTATCCTTCCTGAGGACACTTAACACGTTATACTAATCAGAAGATGAGCCAGAGTGATCACATGTGTAATCTATGTCATGTAGATATGACCTGACAAGGCTTCGAGGTGGGGTGTAGATTTAGCTCTCGCTATGTTTCTCAACACGCGATTTGATTATCCATTCATTTTTACCTCCCTTTATTTTTGCCTCATTGTAACCCCTCTTCTTTGGCTGTCATAGACAGAGGCTGGTTGTGTAATTTTTAGCAGGCTCAGTACGGTTTTCTATCAAAATTAATCTCAGACCACAGATGCTTTAGATTTTTATGTTTGTGCTGGTGGATGGAGATCTTGTATCACAAAATATAACACAGTGGATTAGCCATCTTTAATGAGCACCAATGGGGAGACTGCTTCAGTTTGTAGGCCCCATGTGTTATGCGTTAGTTATATTCAGCAGTACAGTAACGGGATAGAAAGCTAACACTCGTGTTGTTTTTAATTTTGACCAGAGTGAAGTTCTTGGAGCTTCATGATCATATTTGTGGTATATCAATTGCTAACCAGGGCTTGAAATGCCAAGTAAACCTAGGAGGATGTAGGCTGGGGTAGCCAGCTAATGCTAACTTGCATGCACCAGTTACTCACTATTAGTTCAGCTATCCTGGGGCAACATGGCTCAAGAGGTAGTGCAGTTATCGGGTGGTTGTAGGATTGGTAGTTTGATCCCTGGTTCCTTCAAAGAGCATATTGAGGTATCCTCGAGCAAGACACTGAACCCCTAACTGCTCAAGCCCTGCTATGGAATTGCGACCTGTTCAGGGTTTCCCCACCTTTTGCCCAGTGAGCACAGGGATAAGCTCCAGCATGACTCCATAATTATTAATTATACTCTCAAATAAATACATATTGTTTCTTGTTTGGGAAACGGGTGGAAGACTGAACAAAGTAAGCTGTATGTTTGACTTGAGGAAGTGAGGTGAACATTCTCCAGTAATGGTACTTTGAGTGTGTACCAGGCAAATTGTCAATGAGTATTGTTAATTTAAAAATGGGTTACCCAATTTGTCTGCATAAGCTCTGCTTTGTTTTGAATTGTCACACACCGTAAGGACTGTATTATTGTACTTTGCATCATCTTCATCAACTCCTTGACCCTTTCTTCCCAGTATGGCTGTAATGTGTGTGGCTGGTCTGTTCTTTGTCCCAGTAGCTGGCCTGACTGGGTTCCATATAGTACTGGTGGCACGTGGTAGGACTACAAATGAACAGGTGTGGAGCAGCTGGCTATTGAATTTATCATTCTAATACAGTCTATCTTCATCAGCTATTTTTTTAATGATTCCTCTGAATGGTGAGTTAGCTCTGAAAAGAAGAAGCAACATCCCCATAGAAAATTATCTGTGTTCATATGTCTCTTTTCCTTTTCTCTCTCCTCCTCCCAATTAGGTCACAGGCAAATTTCGGGGAGGCGTTAACCCTTTCACCAACGGCTGCCTGAGGAATATCTCGCATGTGCTCTGTAGCTCACAGGCCCCCAGGTCAGCTTACCCTTTAACCCTCCTTTCTGTGCTGATCTTTTTCCCAACACACCCTCCACAACCGTTTCCACCGCCTCTCTCTATCTGTTGGTCTTTCTACACTCCGGTTTTTCCACTGTCCCGAATACTGTCCTCTAGTCTCTGCTGACCTAAGCAAGGCTCTGGTGGGAGTGTTTTTTTATTTTTATTTATTTTTAATGCTGGGGGAAATTGGCTCTGCGTGTGTGAGTGTGCGCGTGCAGAAAGCAGTGTCTGTGGACTTAGGATCTTATGCTCATAATGATTCCTTTCAGTAGAAAATATAAGCGTGGATATTTGCATATATTATGGTTTGTGTTTTGATTTAAATCTGTGGTTATATCTCTCTCCTAGGTATTTGGGTCGCTGGCGGGACCCACGGACAGTTGAAGTACAGCCCCCATTTTTGAGGCCGCACCTTACGGAGGCACAGCTAGAAGCCAAAGTCCTGGACAATGGCATCCAGAATGACCGACACAGCTCCCGGGTACTGATACATGGTCACCCCAAACACAAAGCACGTCTAGGGAATTCAAGGATACAGCACAACCACAAGGAGTTAAAATCATATTGTATCTTTGTTCTGGGGAAAAAGAACCCCCTGGACATCCGTCAACTAAAACCTCATATAATCAAAAACTTTAGCTTTACAGGGACTTGAGGAAAATCTTTTTATACTCATGTACTTATTGAAGCTGAAGTGTTCTGTTGGTCCTGCAGTCAAAAAACTTGCTGAAGACAGACCATGCAAAGCTACAAAATAGAAGTGTCTCCCCTAGATTTATTTTCCCAGGTGAAGTTTTAGGATCCCCATAAATACAGGGACATGCAGGAAGGTGATTGGTTGTATCAAGTGGTATAATGAAATGATTTTCACCCGAATACAATTTTAGAAATCCATCCATCCATCCATCGTCAACCGCTTATCCGGTGTTGGGTCACTGAGTCAATTTTAGAAATACTTCATCCTATTTTATTATTTTTATTACTTTTTCACATAATTCTAAACACATTTTGATCATTGGGGGGGGGATTTTGCGTTAAATTGCACATTTAAGCGGAAATTAAAGGGTCTTGCACAATACAGTTGTATGACTTTAAGACTTCATTGCAATGGTGTCTTTACATTAGGGGTTGGTGGGGCCTGGTCCTAACGGATTTGGGATTTTTATGATCTTTTTCCCCACCCATTTGTGATTTCATTGATTTGACGAGGTGTGTTTAGTTGCTTTTTGCAACTAATCAGTTGTAACACACTTGATAACCTACCGGTGTTTTCATTATACAGCCAGACTGTATAATGAAATCTACCAGCCCCCCTGGTGGGCTGGTAGATTGTCTTGTTATGGTAACCTGCCCCACTATTTGCAATTATAATGTGATGGCAGCAACTGATTAATATGTTTATTTGAAACCTGTTTGTGTGTCTTTCTTTGCAATAATAGTCCAAGAGCAGTCTGGACCAGATGGAGAGCCAATCAGCAGATGCAGAACCTCCACCACCTCCTAAGCCAGAGCTCCGTTACCCTGGTCTACCCCGCACTGATACTGAGGGTAAGACGACGCAAGTGAAGAACAACCCAGATACTTCCAGTTGTATCACATGTCAAGCCCTCGGTGTCGGTTATGATAAAAAGACAAAGTAACCTAGATTCTTAAAATATCTTCTGTCATGTCACCACTTTGTTCTCTCTCACTCATACCCAACTCTTCAAATGCTGCTTTCTATTTTATTTCATTCAATCAGAGAGCAGCTTGTTGACTGAAGCTCCTCCTACTCCTTCAATGTACAAGTACCGGCCAGCCTACAGCAGCCCAGGGAGAAACCACTCTGCACTTACTCATCCTAACAAGGTATACTTGCATGAAAATAGTATTGACAGGCAGTAAACCTGCAAATAAGATGTTGAAACATAGATTTCTCATGCAAAAGAGTATTATTATTATTATTATGAGGCTGGATAACCCAAGTACACACCCCTTTGAATGTTGGGTAGCCTGGCTGGCCAGCAGAGGTAGAGCGACATGGCAAGCTTGGAAATATTTAAATAATAATAAAGGTTACTCTCGAGGGATTGTAAATATCATGTTAGCATGTTTTGCAGTGATATATCTCAAGGGGTGGTGGTGAAACATGGATAGGCCTATTGTACAACAAACTAAAAGTATTCAGTGTAGCATAGCTAACTGTAACTTGCACCATGAAAGGATCTCAGTTATAATTCCCTCATCAGTGGTGGTGACCCAGAAATCAGGCATAATCATAAATGCAGATAATTTGGGTGTAGTTCTGCCCTCAATTCACTGTTCTTGGTGGTTAATACATGATTCTGTTGTTTTTGCTTTTAAACTTTGAATTAATCGTTCAGTGGCCATCGGTTGATCAGTAAGTCTCAGCCAGTGTCGTGTGTGTGTGAGACTTTCATTTTCCTTGGAATGTTTATTTTACTACTCCATCTATGTGTTTGTACACAGTCCATGGTATGTAGTGGTTGTGCAAGCCAGTCGGTTTTCTTTGATCCAGGGGTGTGATGATGGATTAGAGCTCTGGTCCAGCATCCACCTTCACCTCACCCCCCTCTCTGTTAGAATTTGTAGATAACCCATCTGTTGGTTGTTGTAAAAGTTTTCCTCTGTCCCAAGAATCTGACCTGCTGTGTTATTTTCCTGGGATAACATGGTGATTTAACCCTCTCCTGTTTTCCTTCCTACCTTTGTCTTCATCACTCATTCCTTTATTTTGTGCCTCTGCCCTCCCTCTATCTCCATCTACTTTTTAATCTTCCTGTCCTCTGGCTTTCTCCTCTATTCTCTTCAGATGATCCGTGGGGAGAGCCTTGACTCCCCATCCCCTTCCATCCTCCAGTCTAGCCATCAGCTCAGCTATCGCTCAGAGCCCAGCAGCCTGGATGGGGCCACAGTGGTGGGAGGAGGTGTAGGGGCACGCAGAGGAGGAGGGGAGAGGGGTGAGGGCCCCGGAGGCCCTGGTGGGCCAACTGGAGGGGTGTCAGGGGGCATGTCGGGTTACTCCCTGGCTGGGCGCTCCTACACTTCCTACCCGTCCTCCTTGGTCCTTTCCACTGGTGGGTCCCGCTCCTCAAGCCTGCGCTCAGCGCAAACGGCACACAATGTGCTAGCCACACTCCAATCAGAGGGTACCACAGACACCAGCTACAAGAGCCTGGCCAATCAGACGCCTCGGAATGGCAGTCTGTCCTATGACAGCTTGCTGACGCCATCCGAGAGCCCTGAGTTTGAGTCAGCTGCCCATGAGCTACCACCGCTAAAACCCCGGGCCCAGTTTCCTCTGGCATCAGGGGTAAATGTTGGAAACCAGCCCGAGACATCCTCAGTTGGTGCCCAGCTGCAAGGCTACACGTCGCCCTTCCTGTCTGCTCAAATAGCCCAGCAGAGGGAGGGGCAGCTGTTCCAGGGCTCTGCCTCTTTCTCCTCCCCCCACAGGGCCTACCTGCGTGCTGTGAGCCCACTCCCTCCCTCCTCTGCCCCTCCTGAGACACTGCAACTGCTCCATCACAACCAGGACTCCTCTCGCCGACCCCCTCGTGCCTCCTCCCAGGTCCCACCTTCCTCATCCTCCTCCCCTCGGGCTCGCTCATTGGAGCCTCCTGTCTCCCCCCCACCTCGCGGCCCTTCCCTTGGCAAGTCCCAGTCTTACACTGGTGAGGCGGGGCCTCAGCACAA
>OMLC01023206.1:1372-12868 GCA_900302585.1 Regalecus glesne | reverse complement strand
GTACATTTCAGATGTTCCTCCATCCCCTCTCCTTTGGGTTGTCTTCTTGTCAGAGCACTAAGAGCAAAAGTTAAACTTGATTGAAACCTGGGTGCACATCCCTGTAGGAACAAACATGAATGGATTTGATGGCAAAATGGTTCGGTGTGAGAGCCCCTTCAGACCCAATAGACAATGGAGGACTTCATTTGAATGCCACAGAAGAAACTGCAAAGCAATAATTGTAGTAAAGCAAAAATCCTTACTGGCTAGAAGAGAGGCCATCTTTAATCACATCACCCCCCATGCACTGTAGAACAGTAGCTGCAAACACTTAAACGTATGCGACATGTACACTTAGACGTATTTCCATTACAAGGGGTGGTGTAGCTCAGGACGTGGGTGGTCGTCTACTAATCAGACTATTGGTGGTTTGATCCCCAGTTCTTTCAGAAAGAGTGCTGAGGTGTCTGAGCAAGACACTGAAGCCCTGACTGCTCCCTGAGCACCACGCTGCAGCTGCACTCACTACATCTACACAACAGGATAAGTTGAGTACAGAAAACACATTCCAGTGGCCTTGGTTGCATGGCAATAAATGGTAAATAGACTTCTTCTCATATCTAACTTTTCTAGTCTAGTGACCACTCAATGCCATTTACATTGTATGCTTCACATTTAGGGGGGATTAAAGCCAGAAGCCCTTTTTACCATCACCCCATGGTGGGATCAAACCTACACCACCTGATTTAGAGACTTGTGCCCTACCGCTGGGCTGTCATGGCACCAATACAATAAGAAAATCAAGGAGATAAACAATTCCTCATGTACACTGGAAATAAAGTACTTTCAATTTCTTTATAGAGTACAAAAATTAAGTGAAATCCATGGAAGCCTCCTCCTCAGCCTCCTGGAAAGCCAGCCAGCAGGAGCTGACTCCCAGAAAGAAGGAGATCAAAGTGCAAGAAGACTTGATACAACCTGCCAGCTGGATGAAGGAGTAATGTTCAGAAAGCCGAAGGGACCAGATTAACTTACAGAGTTTTTGACTTGAAAATGGCCTATTTCTAATATGTTCATTGTATAAAGCTTCATTTCTCAAACCATTAGGGGCGGCATAGTTCAGTGGGTAGAGCAGTTGTCTGGCGATCAGAAGGTCACAGGTTTGATCCCCGGTCCTGCATACAGCATGTCGAGGTGTCCTTGAGCAAGACACTGAACCCCTAACTGCTCCCTGAGCACCATATGTTGGCAGCTCACTGCTCCTATACAATAGGATGGGTTAAGATGCAGAGAAATCCACATTTCCCCCTGTGGGACTGATAAGTGAATCATTATTATTATTATTATTATTATTATTATTATTATTATTATGCTTTCAACGATCTCATGGTTATTAAACATCTTTAACTGATAATCAATGTGTCTCATTAATGAAACAGACGTGTTTTCATAGGACAAAGAAGGACAGAAATAATTGGCTGCAATTTTACCGATTCAAGCGAGGTCACTTTTGTCTCGAGCGTTGTGGCCTGAAAAAAGAAAGGTCAAAGAAACTCGTTAATGGTATTGTTCACATGAGTTTTTATAGTTTAGATATTTGCAGGATGAGGGTGAAAACATTATCCAGGCATGAGGAGAATTATATGGGTTGGCTGTTATAAACATAAAGAATGAGCAAACTCCATCTTAGCTTGTTAGTCCTTTACAGGCTGACCGAGGTTGAGAACCAGTATATTCAAATAACACTTGCTGTGGTTTGAATCTCCAATCAGAAGCAACATGTAAATGTCACTAATCTTACCCTGGTCTCCAGTTGGTTGAGTCTGTTGGTAATTTCCGGTGATGTTCCCCCTCCGTGAGCCTTGATGTCATCGATGTCTTCTTTATTAGTTGCGATCTGAAAGCAGACAAGGCCTCCATGAGCATTCATACACAAACTAAAGAAAAAACAAATCCCTAGAAAAACTTATTGGCATTACGGGCACCACAATACATAAAATACTTTACAGCAGGTTTAGAAGGAGGAGAATGTTCCCTTGTTGATGGTGAATAAATGATTTAAATCCTCATATGACAGCAGATTTTATTCAACTGAGTCGGGAGCCCAGATTTTCACTGCTTAGGGAGGGTCTCTGTAGACATTCTCTCAGAAAACCAAACCAATGTACCTCTTCAGTGGGCTGCACATATAAATCACACAGCTTAAAATTAAATAATCCATACTACCTTGTGCTATGCATTATCATGATCATTGTTCACCATGTAATTATTCAGAAATCCTTCTTGTATTACAATGTAGTCAAATGTTCTACTGCAGTGCATATGTTAAAGGTATTCATATCATTCATTTTGGTTCAAGTATAATAAAAGAATCCTAAGTACCAATCATGTTTCTAATTTAGAGTTGTTACAGCTCAATTTTCAGAACAACTGTGCTCTGATCTTTGATCCAAGTAAAAGAGCTGTGTCTGCTTCAAGGCTGTTAATCATTTTTGGTCTCGTGATGGTAGAAGTAAGCCTTACATTCTGCAGAGGTTCACAAAGTGTTAAGACAAGAGACCTTGAACAGGGAGCAGTAAAATTGTCATTGGTTTATGAAGTAATTACCAAGTTTATAGCATTCTAATGAACATAATTCCCTATGCACATGGGGTACTTGAAAGATTGAAATTAGATTGAGGCCTAACAACCTATTCAAAATTGATGGCAAATCCAACATGTTGGACATCTGGTAAGACGCTTGTCAGGTGGGATAATAAGGAATGAGTACAAGGGCATTTGTGAAGGATGAAGAGTGTATGTGTCTATATGTCTACCTGACTCAGGAGTTGTGTGAGGTCTTCATTGCCCACTTTAATCTTTCCTGATGCGGACGGCTGGAAACGGATCTCCTTATACTCACCAGTGGAGAAGACCAAGTGGCCATTGTCTGACAGCATGCGAGGCCTACAGGGGCCAAACCATCAAGTCAGAACCCACCTCCCTATACGACCCTTCATGTAATCACCTAAGATAGATTCAGTATTTCCTTCCAACAGCAGCTTCCTTCCAACAATTAGACTCAAATAAACATATTCAACTTCTTAAAAAGACTTACATCCAGTGATAATGGAATATGAGTCACACTTTCATGACATTACTTGTCATACCAGCTGTAAAGCTTACTTTCCCAGTTTATGTAATAAGACCTACTGTTGCTAAATAAATTCTGGCAAGAGGGCACAGCAGACAGGTCAGAGTTTAACTTTTGATTCATCTTGAGGCAAAAGCAGACAAAACAGGTTCCAGACAAGACAGATTCCAACCCACAATACACAAACAAGATGAAATGAGACAAGGACAGCTTCGTCACAAGTGATCTATGGAGTCAGCAGGCATTAATACAAGGCCTAACATGTTCTAACGACTTTGAATTTGTCTCCTAAAACCTAACTCACTGGTCATTGTTGATTTCCCTTTTGTTGTGTCTGGGTCTTTTGTCCCCTGGCTCTCCCAGTAGTCCCACCAGGAGGAAGAGGAGGATGAAGAGTGGCCGCAACAGCCACAGTGTCCAAGCCATACCAAGAGAGCTGTTCCCAGGATGCTCTTCAGACACTATAATGACATTTGAGCAGCTTCCACAGTCTAATGGCCCCTCTGCCTCTGTAACACTCTCAGGTTGAACTTTAGCCCTAGTGAGACTCCTCCGCCCCTAACCATCCATCCAAAAACCCTAACACAAATCCATAAAAAACAGAGCAGAGAGAATGAAGAGCAAGGCAAAATATCCTATGGCCGTTATTCCACTTTATTGAGCACTTGAGAAGGTCCATCACATGGTTTCAGGAGATGAGTAACCATACAAGTGTGTGTAAATGGTAGTTAGAAAGCAAGTAAGAGAAGTTGACGAGAACATCTTCCTGAAGCTGATCAGGATAATGAGTAGTGTGTACTGCACGATCGAAGAGGTGGGCTCAAAAAAGTAAAGAAATATATTCAGCTATATAGCAAGTATGACTGTGAATTAAAATACATTTTATTTCTAATATATCCATTGTTACAATTAATCAACTGTTTAGTCCATAAACAGAATTAAAGATGGCCATTTCTATTTCCCTGAGCCCAAAGTGAAATCTTAAACAGTTTACGTAGTCTGACAAGCTGTCCAAAAGTATTCCTTTTACTATGGCATGATTCAGAGAAAGGGAAGCAAATCTTAGCACTTGTGAACCTGTAACTACCAAATGTTTGACTGTTAAGTGTCTAAAATAATTAATAATCAAAATTATTACAGTAGTGTTGGGTCATCTTATTAAATGATGAATCCACTAATGGTTTCAGCAATGAGGGATCAGACAGACAGACAGACAGACAGACAGACAGACAGACAGACAGACAGACAGACAGATAGAATAACAGAGACCAAACAACCAACAGGCCAACTTGCTGGGTTCAAAATCAGTGGACCAAAACTGATGTAAGGCTGTACAGATGATAAAAGGGTAATATCAGGGGGTTCTACTTGGCACCCAAATGTTTTTTTTAAAAAGTAAAAAAATGTTTTAAAACACACACGACTGATGTTTTCTTCTCTTGATTTGATGCCATAATTTGTACAAAATAGTTTTGTGCCTCCTGCAACTGACTAATTAAATATGATTTGCTCTTACACCTTCAGTTTCTCTTGAAGCTCCATTCCCTGATTCCTTTGCTAGGCAGTAGATTCAAGATGTTTGTGGTCACTCCAGTTGTAAAGGTGCAACTGCATGTAAAGCAGTCCTGACTACTGCTCTCAGTAACCCTTCATGACCTTCTCAGGGGTCACCTCAGGGAATGCTCCGTGCAAAAAAGTTTTTTTTCCTGTTTTGAGAAAAAATTCTCCACCGTGAAGCACATGACCGAGTGTGAAGCATCCTGTCTTTCGCGTGTGTTTGAATGCTAGAATACCAAGAGCTGTATGAGTTTGGCCACTACCCGCACGTTGAGACTATTCCCCAGCACTCGATACTGCTGCTTGATGGAGATCTTCTCTGGAACATCTGTGGGCATAAAGAAATTCATTAAAATCCTTGAATCATTACATTTCCATACATATGTAACTTTAGAAATTGCCCAAGTATGGGATAGCCAACATATATGATTTACCACCATCTTGAGAATATGAGAGCAAAACATTTTACACTATGATGCAAACGTAGATAATCAGATAATTAGTTGACAATGGATGGATGGAAATCAAATTAGAGTACTTCCACTGCTCATTGAGAGCAAAAGGGATGTTTTTTCTGATTTAACAATAACGTTCTGATTTTTGACAAAAATTAACATTAAAGCTGAAATCTTATCATTAGGTTATATTTTAAGTAACCCCTAATTTCCCTCACAAATGCTTTATCACCTGACATTAGTGAACATACCTTATCCTTTATCTTATGTCTTTCACAAAAACAGTGAGAGCCTCATAACTGTTTAACAGTTAGTTGCAGCGTTCGTACTATGTTGTTAGCTAGGCTATAAAAATCCACCCATGAGATCAGGAGCAGAATAAAAGGAGTCTCACTCATCCTCACTCATATTTGATTTTAATTCCTCTCTTCTCTCTCCTTGTATCACAGAGCACTAAAGCTGCACTGAGATCCTTATGCAAGTAATGACTTCAAGACCCCAAAGCTCAAACTGAGAGAAGCCATGTTAAATAGAGCCAGTGCTCTGGGTTAAGATGTACTGTACTTCTTGAAATCACTAAGCTGCTGTGTGAGACTTACAGAAGCTTTGGGGGAAGCCCATAAGGTTAGCAATCTCTCTGGGAGTGAAGTAGCGCAGTTTCAGAGTTGCCAGTCGTTTCAGTTTCTCCTCCTCAGACAACTGATCCAGGGCTTTAAACACAGACTCCATCTGCAGTGGGAAAACCACAGGATACCTTCTGTGAACAGTTGAACTGAGCGCTCATCGTCTTACTTAAATTGTCCAAATAAAATCTTGTATTTCAAAAATACTAATTATCAAATGCAACTGAGTGACACCTGAGCACTATAAAATGATACAATTGGTTTTAAATGACAAAAAATAAGTGGAAAATTAAACATACCATTTTTGTTTGAGCGAATATTGGTCAAAACTAGGTGTAGATTATAGTATGCATTACTGTCTATATAGATTTAAACTTAAACAGATGGCCAGTGTAGACATGGGTTACCACAAAGATACCTTATCTACAGCAAAGTGGATGAACAGTAATCACAAGACACCATGCTCTACTTGCTTTTTATTTGACTTAGGTTTATGGTTTAAACACCATCTATCATTAACTATAATCCTCTTTTTGCTCGGTAAAAGAACATGTGCAGTATAGTATGATTATATATATATCAACCTAAGCTGCTCCTGGACTACATACTACTGTCAAATCCTACCTCTGTCTCCACACACGACTGTAGCACTGAACCTGTGCCCTCCACATAGTGCCCATAGCTGTTGAGAATGTGCAGGTTAATAAAAAGCTAACTTCAAATAAAGCACAGACATGAGTGTGTGCTAAAATATCAACTATAAGTATTGTATAGGCAGAAGTGTGCAGTAAACAATGCCCTTGGTGAATGAAGAGTGCATGACTTTAAATCATTTCAGTAGAGGAAATATAAGATTCTTAGAGAATATAATAATGCTACTTGGTTAATATATGGATATTCAAAGCCCTTCACAAAACAATCTCTTAACATTCTTTGTTTAAGGAGGAACACAAGCATCGTACATGAACATTTCAGTATAAAAGTCTTCTATCTAAGCTACAGAAAGGCCCCAAAAAAAAAGAACAAATGAATAAGTTGATTTTTTTCAGGAGCTTATTACCTCTGCATCTACACGACATATCATCAATTGACAATGTCAAGTTTCAAGGGGAAAAAGAAGATCTAGCAATATGCATTAAGTATGACATACCCCTTGGTGAAGCAGACAGACCTCCTGCATGCTGGCGTGACAATGTCCATGAGCAGAGCATAGCGCAGCAGAGTTTTAGGAGTCAGGAGGTAGCTTCCCAACTCGTCCTCCATTTCTCCCTTCATCTGTGGTTCCAAGAAGTCCTGGATCTGTTGGACCGATAGATCACCATTCTGGTTTGACTTCCTCTCAGCATCCTGAGCCGTCTCTAATTTGTATAGGATGGAACCTCGCTCCATTTCCTCCTCCTTATGGCAGGTGTTTGGACAAGAACTGTGTGAGGCTTTGTTCAGATCGGATGTATTCCTTTCAGAGGGCCATGGGAAGGCCATGGGCAAGCTTTGCAAAATCTGTTACAACATAGATGCATGATATTGTCAAAAATGTGCTGAATAAATTGCATTGCTGTGCACCCCGCTAGCTTTAATGCTAAAGTCAAGTAAATTGATTTTCTATTTTTGAGCCTATTTTCAGAAATTACAAATTTGCCTCACTCACAGACTGGGAGTTGATAAGGGTATCCTTTGCAGCAGGTCAAACTAAAAAGCTGTGCTCACTTTAGTAACATGATGCCAGACGTAAACCATATAGCAGTCTCACCTCTGAGCTTGTCTGAAAAGAAAAGCTTCCTGGTGCTGCCTTGGCAATCAGGAAATAGCGAAGCCGTGAATTCGGTATCCCAAGCTGTACACAAAGAATAGAATAAAATGGTAAACGGACTTGTTCTTATACGGCACTTTTCTAGTTTAACAACCACTCAAAGCACTTTACAATGAATCCCTCATATTTACCGAGCTACGCAGCAGGATACAAGTCCACAATGCCCGACTCCCTGGCATCCACTCTACCCACTGAGCCAAAGTGGCATTAGCTGTACTCTCCATTCATCAAAAGTTCATAAGCATTTAGACTCTACAAATCCTATGCAGTGGTGAAGACTTACACTTGTAGGTGACAACAGGATTTCCTGAAATTTGTATCCACAATTCTTCAAAGTTTGCAGCAAAGATTCCCTAAAACACAGACAAGAAACCCTATGAATACTTTACATAAAACTGTCCCTCCTGATATAAATACATTATTAAGAGATACATTTTATTAAACAATTATATAAATTATATAAATTATATATTTTATCCTAGGGGGCGGCATGGCTCAGTGGGTAGAGCGGTCGCCTGGCTATTGAAAGGTCGCAGGTTCGATGCCCGCTCCTGTAGAGAAGCGTGTCGAGGTGTCCTTGATCAAGACACTGTTCCCCTAACTGCTCTGTCCTGTGATAGACTGGTGACCTATACAGGATGTACCCCACCTCTCACCCAATGAGAACGGAGATAGGCTCCAGTTGGTGAGTGTAAAATGAGGGAAAATGAAACACAAACCAATTACTACCTATCCCACAATTTATGTTATTAATAAAACAAAAGAGCTGAGACTGACGTGACCATCAACAAGCCCAACGCTGAGAAAAAACCCACACAAACCAAATACACGTTTAAAAGCTTGAAAATTTAAAAATCTTAAATACTGGATATATCCTCCTAAATTAGCTGATTTTTTGATACAAAACCAAAATGATTTCACAGTGGCTTCAACTGTAATCTAATTGTAAAATGACTTGTTCTTATATACGACTTTTGTGGGCTGATAACCACTCAACTGGCTTTACAATGAACACATCACATTTACCGAGCTATGAGGTGGGATAGGAATCTGTAATAGCTGATTCCTAGGCAATGCACTCTACCCACAATGGGGGTTCCATCATAACATTATCAATCAGTCAATCATAGAGTAGCTGGACCAACACACCTGCGGCTAATCAAACTAATAATGAGAGTCAGATTTAGGTGTGGCCATTAGCCAACATTGACAACTATTTATCCAACACTGGCTCATTGGCAGACTTATGTAGTAAAGGGTTTAGTTACTATCTAATCAATGTCTACCACAGTGAAAATCAATGGACGTGCCTTTTAGCAGAAACCTAAATCTCAGATAGCCAAATGTTGTACCTTTCAAACATCTAAGTGAATTCAGGTGACGGTGTATTCAGGAACACTCTACCTCTTTCTCTGAAATGGGGACAGCACCATGTCATAGGTAAGTAGCAGGTGCTTGGGCTATATTTTCCTTGTTCTATATAAAAAGGCTCAAGGAATCTTTGGGCCAGAACTCTGGTGCAGGAGTAGTCAAAACACACCCTCTGTCTCAAGGCTCTATTGTTTGGGGAGGGCATCACCATAGGGACCTTCTCACTCTCTAAAGTAGCTCTTGTCATTGCCATGGTTACCTTGCAGAGGAGGTCTCGAAGCCCTTCACATTCTCCAACAAGATGAAGCGAGGCAGCACGGCCAGTCTGGGGGAGGAGGGGGGGCAGGGGTCACATAGCCATCACATGAATTTTACATGAGGAAAATGGATGAGTGTGTAAAGACCAAGTAGGGGGAGGGTTCCGCTGATTGCAGTGGACAGTAGCAGCTGAGTAGCCTTGCATCATAAACCCTGACCCATCATATCAGCCCAAAATGGTCGACTCCATTTCCAAACAATATCTCTTTTAACAGCAGGACATGGCTGGTTGTGTCAAAAATAGCCACAAGAGAGGAAACTCAGTGCAAGTCACATTAGTAAGGCATCTAAGGAGTGCCAGTCAATATGGAGGAACATGTTATCAGAATTCAAACTTTCACATCAGATGATAATAATTTCTAAGATATTAACAAAAGTAATATCTCTAGAGTTTAAATGTTTTATATTTCTCTTAAATTAAAAAACAACAGTCAGAAAGGTTGTTTGCCCTTCGACCACATGTCTGTACATGTCAGAGTGGTCTGTTTTACTTGTCACTATTATAGACACAGACTTAGATGGAGTGTGCAGGATTAAGGTTTGATTTCCTTCCTGATAGCCTCTGGTGGGCTCGAACCTGCAACATCTATGTCACCAGTTCCTGAAGCATGTACTCTTACCACTGAACTAACACTGCCCTGTTATGTGAGCTACGGCACATTACGCTATTTCCCAAATCTATGTCGAACTACGAGTCCATTTACCCTTTATTTCAATTAATGCAGAAAAACAAGAGTAACTTACAAAAGACAATTAATGGGAATAATTTTTCTATTTCTTTTGATCTTTAAACAAGAATTTTTACATACATTTTGGAGGATCATCTCTCAGGAAACCTAACATCTGTAACACAGTTAACATTGTTCAATACCCGTGTTATGAACACAACACATTGTGAAGTGGATTGTTACTGCAGAGCTCACACATTAGCGTTACACTGGAGAATTTGCTTTGGGGGTGGTTTGAAGCTTTTATTGCACTTAAGTAATTGAATGAGTGTAGTTGTTGGCAACTCGAGTAACAATACCTTCACTTGTCCATGACCTTTCCTCTACTGACTCCCTGTGTGTGTGGCTGTGTCGGTGGGTGGTAGGCTGCCCTCATTGAAACCACATCCAGCACCCTGACAATCAGCACTGGAGCACCTCAGGGATTTGTACTCTCCCCTCTACTCTTGTCCCTCTATACACATTACTTTAGGAGACCTGTTGAACACCTTAACTTTACAGACAACACAACTAACATTGGCCTTGTGTGGGTTGTTGATGAGTGTTCATATAGACAGGAAGCTGAAGAGCTGCACCCTGGTGCAGCCACAATAATGCTCAAAGCTGTGGGGATCAAAGTGGACTTCAAGAATCGAGTCTGGTCCATTTTTTTTATAGCCAATACTCACAAACTTCTACTAACACAACATTTTGTCCATAGACCCCATAACCCATAGTTATTAAGGAGATAAACAAAAAGCTAGTAAGTTCTTAGCCTGGCATATTACCCAACAGAAATAAGAAAAATAATTTAAAAAAAGATTCTCTTATCAGTCCCACAAGGAGAAAATTGGAATAAACTGCATTTTAACCCATCCTTGTATAGGAGCTGTGAGCCGACACCATATGGTGCTCAGGGAGAAGTTAGGGGTTCAGTGTCTTGATCAAGGACACCTCAACATGCTGTATGCTGGACCAGGGATCCAAACTGTAAACTTCCAATAGCCAGATGACCGCTGGACCCAATGAGAAGTCGTCTGGCAATCGGAGGTTTACAGGTGTCCATGTCCTTTTCATAAATGACTTGTCTACTAGTGTCTTATACCCTCAAGTTGTTTGGAAGTATCACTTAATACAGCAGGATGAAAAAGTTGCTATCGCAGCATTGTATGATAGTGACAGATGTACTCTTAAGCATCAAGGAGGGTCATTCTGTCAGTGACAAAATGGCCCCTTTGCTACCCAGCATGCATCAAGACATATTGAAAATTGATTTGTTAGTTCATTTTGCCCACCGCTATGTACAAACAATGCTGTTTCCCATAGCAAACAGTGGTGGGTGTTAAGTGTCAGCCAACAACAAAGCAAAAAACACACCACCTAACCTTAGCAAGGTTATTTGGTGGTGCATTGAGGATACTCACCACATGATTGGCTTTCCTGTCACTTGCATGCTACAAGAGAAACTCCACTGAAGCAAACAGAAAGTGGCCTTTGTTTAAAATTGGGAGAATTTTTATGAACATTAATATAAAGATGT
>OMLC01023204.1:1731-13300 GCA_900302585.1 Regalecus glesne | reverse complement strand
GTTCAGTGAACTGTGGTACGTCCTGGGATTTAATTTTAACCCAGGTGTCGTCCACGTACCTGAACCAGTAACTCGGTGGAGTCCCTGTATATGAAGCCAGAGCCTTCCTCTCTACTTCCTCCATGTATAGGTTAGCCACTATAGGAGAAACAGGGGAACCCATAGCACACCCATGCTTCTGCCTGTAGTATTGCCCCTGATACGTGAAGTACGTAGACTGAAGGCATAATTTCAGCAGCAGACACACTTGGTCAGAGTTAAGGGTAGTCCTGTCTGAGGGAGAGGTCGCCCCGTAATTTCTCACGGACAACCTCAACTGCCTCATCCACAGGGACACACGTAAAAAGAGACGTAACATCGAATGACACTATCGTTTCATCATCCGCCATGTTAATGTCCCTCACCTTTTCAACAAAGTCCATGGTGTTATGGATATGGTGATTTTCATTCATTGTTTATAAGGAGGGGGATGTTTGCCTTCAGCTTAGACTGAAGAAGTCACCTGGTGAGTGACGAAACGTTTCAAAAATGAACCTCTGATCCAGCTGAACAAATTCACCTCTTTTGTGAAACCACTGGCAACTTTATTACAGTCCTTTCACTTAAGATTGTTCACTTTAACATAAAGGGCAGATTCTTCTTTAGAAAGATTATCATTTCAGCCTTCTCAACTCTCAGCCTACTCCTCCTTTCATCAATAATAACGGAGGCTGAGCTGAGGAGCCTCTTACTCTCCAGACTTGTTGAAGGTGGACAGAGAAATTTAGTTGCCGTGACCACCAGGGAGTGCAGTCTAGGTTGATTGATTTTCCAGTACAGCAGTAGATTGTCAGAACACTGAATAGTTGGGTCACTGAGGTACATCTGCACTTGAATGTAAACACTTATTGTGGTTGTTTCAGAATCGGGTTCTGCTGGTCCTCAACCGTTTTTCCATCTTCCTTATCTCTCCCATTAATGTTTCTATTGCATATCATGAGGTTTCTGCGTTTGAGAAGAACCTGGAATGATAAACACATGTATAGTTTTAAAATCAAGTGATTCTGAAGAATGATGCCCAATATGAAATGCTGTCATGTGCAAAATAAATTCCTTCCAGACTCTCTCTCTCTCTCTCTCTCTCTCTCTCTCTCTCTCTCTCTCTCACACACACACACACACACACACACATACACACACACACACACACTTGAATACCTTTATTTGGACTCCATATGTTGTATGTTGTATGATGGCAGCAACGGATAGTATTTAGCTAACGGTTTTTCATTTTCCGGTGCCAGTCCAGCTATTTGAAGTCCATGCAAACACACCTTATGCACATGCCCTAAGCTGCCAAATATTAAGGCAATGTCTTAATATAATATCAATTGCAAGGAGTAAGTGATTGATATTTTAATATTTTACAACTGAAGCAAATGTTATCCCCCCACCTACATACACACACACACACTAAAAAAAGTTAACAGAAGCCCCACCTACTTGTCTTTATATCTTGCATCCAGTAGCGTTGCAACCGCGTATAATGGCGGATATTCCACGTCTCTGAAACGTCTGCTCATAGCTTCAAGGAGGGTAACTTTCATGGTCTTTATTCCCTCGTCGGCCTCACTTTCTCAGCTGAGAACACATTTCAGGGCAGGGATGATGGGGATGACATCGGATGCAGATGCAGATGCAAATGAGGAGGTCACCTCTCTTGTTAACTCTTCAATGGGGCCAAGATTGCGACAGTCTTCTCCAGTAACCCACACTGGTTTTCTGTCAATGTGGCTGGAAAGTCATACTCTCCTGAAAAGGCACCAATACCCATTTCTGTGCAATGAGGCTCTCGATCATGTAATATGAACTATTCCACTGCATTCGTACATCCTGTTGGAGACATAATCAGCTCCTCCTGCATGTCCTCCAAGCGTGAATACGCAAGTTGCAGGTACTTGAAATGACCCACATTTTTTCTGGTGGTTGCCAGTGCTTCAGTTATATGATGTTTAGACAACAGTCTCTTGTTTACAATAAGTTGCAAAGTATGGGCGAACCATCCCAAACTGGCAACTCCAAGGCGATCCATTGCTTTTTGTTAGGGTCATTATCTCTTAAAATGACATGGACTTGGGTCTTTATTATTTTCCATGCATTTTACATCTCCATTGCTGTGGCGATTGATTTTCCTGTGTGTGAGTCACAAAACTGCAAAGCCCGTAGCACCACTTTTTGCAAAATAAAATTCGAGTCAATCCACTGAGCTGTAAGACCTAGTAATAAGAACAGTGGGTGCATGTCTGAACTCCACATGTAAGTCGTGAAATTCAAGGTGGTAATATTTTCCAAGCATGTAGACATAAACAAACACACTTGCTTGTATTGTATTTATCTGGGATAGCCATGTCAGAGATAAAATGCTAGTTTGGCAACATGTAGCAATGCTCCAAATTTCAACTAAGAGTTGGAAACTGACATTCTCATCAACAGAAATGGGCGAGTCATCCAGCACAATGAATTCAGCTATTTTCTCAGTTATTAGCTTTGCATTGTTACCGTCTGCAGGGAGTTTATCGCAGTTCTGGATGCTTTCCATCAATGTTAGTTTTTGCAGCAAACTTTTCCTCTTGGCATTTGTTGTACCTATGAACTTGGCATACTCCTTTCCATGATGAATCTGCATTTTTTTAAATTAAGTTGGTGGGGTTGAAGTTTCTAGTGTTGCTGCCACCCCTAGAAATACTTGTGTTGCATATACATATTACACTCGGCAGATTTGCTTTTTTCTTCCTTGACCTTAAAACAACTCCACACAGCTGACATGTTTCCAGTGCGCTGCTAACAAGTTCACTCACGTTCAGCTAATGTTGTTGCCGCTGCTACCCTTCACATGACACTGTTCGCTTTACGTCATAGCTATAGGATTGGATAAATAATTCCTTGTTTTTCCGATGGCTGATACTGGTAATTTGGCCTGTATCAAAATATTGAATATAGGATCTGTGCCATCCCTAAACCTTTTTGTAAATATAGTCATCCCAAACTTACCAGCTACAGAAAAAAGGCAGCAAGAAATTCAGGAGCATCAAGAACATGATGAAATACCGAGCAAAAAAGTACTGTGCTAAGGGATGGCCAGACAAATTCACAATAGAAAGAACTTTCCTTCTGTACATGCAGCCTGCTGGAGAGTTAAAATTGAAAATATATAATTATTCAAAGGGAGTAGACTAGTTATCCTATGAGAGCTACAAACAGACATCCTACGCAAACTACAGGGGATAACAAGATACCCTGAAAGAGCCCGTCAGCATGGTGGCTAGGGCAGAACATACAGCTTCATAATATGGCTGATAACTGTGACACATGTGCAAAGGAGAGAAGCAACTTCAAAAAGAAATTACTGCCAACAGAGTTCCCAAAGAGACCATGGACCAAGGTTGGTGCCGGGTTATTTCAGAGGAGAGATGACCAGTACTTATTCATAGTAGACTGCTTCTCTATTATATAGATGTAGCTAAGTTTCACATCGACATCCTCAACAGCATGAGTTGAGCATTTCAAGTCCAATTTTGCCAGGCATGGTATAGCATCCAAAAGTGTGACAGAAAATGATCTACCGTATTATTTTGAGTGTTTCAAACTGTATGCAGCCCAGTGGGGTTTCACACACATCACTTCTAGTCCCAGATATCCTCAAAGCAATGGGGAGGCAGAGTGTGCTGTGAGGACAGTAAAAAGCCTACACCAGAAAGATACAGATCTGTACCTACCACTCGTGGCTTACAGAGCTACTCCCCTAGCCAATGAACAAAATTAAGCCAAACTACTCATGGACTGGAGGCTCAGAACAACAGTCCCAGTTACTAACTAAATCATCCCTTGTACCCAGGTTGGACTGACATGACAAAATTCATAAAGAGGAAACAGAACAAGAGATGGGAGCAGAGTAAAAACTTCAACAAAAGACACAAAGCTCACAACCTAGCCAAACTGATACCAGGATAACACATCTGGGTAAAGGACACAAAGAAAAAAGGGACAGTGATGGGAGAGGCAGATGCACCAAGGTCATACATCATTGATACACCAAGAGGGATCCTGGGTCGCAATCGGAAACACCTCGCCACAACATGAGTATATCAAGCCATGCAGATCGGCCTACCAGATCCAGAGCAACCTACCAGTCAGCCAACAAGTCTAAGTCAAGCGGAGCAGGGGGCTGATCAACTACACAGTCCAGAGCCTATGCAATGCTTTTCTAAAAGAGAGAGAAGACCTCCAGTATATCTGACAGAGTTTTTGACTAAATAACAGGTGCTGGTGGTAGATTGAGGGATCTCTACGGGGCAGAATAAACCCAGAAGCTCACTGTTATGTTCACATAAATACTGGTTATCTGAACTATTTTAGTTAAAGTTCATGGGACTACTTTATGTCATGCGCATGATATCTTGATGTAGTACTGAGCGGCGTATTGATACATTCAACCAGATCAGTTGAACTTCAACAGAGAAAGTAAATTCATCGTAACGTGTATATAACAAATTCCAGTAAAGACTAAGGTTAGCTAATCAATTAATATATGTTGTGAAAGTGCAATACAAAACAGAATTGGTGACGAGGATTCTAAGGAAGACATCTTGTGTGTGGAAGCTTTAATGGAAGTTTTTCGTTGGCAAGTCAACCTTGTTTACTTTGTTAGCAAGATGGCTCACCCTCTGCCACGGTGAAACGAGTGGAACCAGGACGTGAGTAACTTACGAGTAAACAAAGGAGAGGAAAAGAGACTGAAATTAAAACGAGATCATGGGTGTTTCTATCGGAGGAGTGGATTCATTTGATAATAGTGTGGAGGGGTGGGACGTTTATATTGAGAGACTGGAACAATATTGTCGTGCTAACCAAATTGAAAACGACCGGAAAGTGCCGGTGTTGCTAACTGTAATAGGTGCAAAAAACTTCAACCTGCTAAGGAGTTTAACTGCACCACAAAAGCCCGCACAGAAGTCGTTTAAGGACATTATTAAATTGCTACAGGATCACTTTAACCCGAAACCACTCGTCATTGCAGAGAGATTCAGATTTCATAACCGTAAACAGCAAAAGAATGAGTCAATATCGAACTACATGGTGGAGCTTAGGAATTTAGCAGAACATTGCCAATTTGATGCGAGCTTGTCCGAGGCCCTTCGAGATAGGCGAGTGTGCGGCATGCATAATGAAAGCATACAGAGACGGCTCCTGACTGAAAAAGACTTGACATTAGCAAGGGCATTAGAAATTGCGGTAGCAATGGAAACTTCATAAAAGGATGTTATGCTATTGCAAAAAAGTTTCAAAAAAGTGCACTGTCAACGAGTTTACAGCTAAACGCCCAGTGAAAAGAGCCGTGTGCTATAGATGTGGAAAAGACTCCCATGACCAAGCAGACTGTTAGTTTTGTGATAAATACTGTAGACTGTGTAAACAGAAATGACATATACAGAACATGTGTAGAATGAAACAAAATGAGGGAAGACACAGAGAAAGGAAAAAGGATAAAAGAGTGCCAAATATTAATGACACAGACACAAGTAGATCAAACTCGGACATGGACACAGCTCTGGCGCACATAGAACTCCACTCTATGACAGACAGTGACAGATAAATGATATGGGTGACCCCAGAGATTGAAGGAAACCCATTAAAGATGGAACTGGAACTGGGTCTGCACTCTCACTCATATCACTTAAGGATTACAAAGAAAAGTTTGCAAATCTGAAACTGAAACATACACCAATGTTACTGAAAACATATACATGAGAAAAGGTGGCGCCAGCAGGAAAAATTAAAGTGAAGGTGAAATATGAAAACAAAAATAAAATTCTGGATTTGTATGTGCTACCATGTCGGGGTGTACTGCTATTTGGACGCGATTGGCTACATATGATTCAGCTCAACTGGCAGTCCATTAAGACAATGCAGGCCGAATAGAAGCAGTTCAGCTACACAGGAAAAGTTGAACCTTCTACTACAGCACGCAGCGCCAGTCTTTCAAGACGGCATTGGAACCCTTAAACAGATTAAAGCACACCTCACAGTGGATGAATACGCACCGTCCAAGTTCTTCAAAGCTCGCTCTGTCCCCTTTGCCTAAAGTTGAGGCAGAAATTAAAAGACTCGAAGACCAGGGCATTCTGTCCAAAGTTGAATGGTCAGACTGGACAACACCAATTATACCCACAATGAAGAAAAATGGGGCAATAAGGGTATGCGGTGACTTCAAAGTGACATTCAATCCAATTTTACATGCTGACCAGTACCCATAGATGACATTTTTGCATCGTTAGCCGGTGGGCAACGTTTTCAAAGATTGACTTGGCCCAAGCTTACCTACAAATGGAAATGGATGCAGTATCAAAGAAGTGCCTCACAATTAATACCAAAAAAGGCCTTTTTCAGTACAATAGACATGTGTTTGGGGTTGCATCTCCCCCTGCAGTGTGGCAGCGTGCTATTGATCAGGTCCTACAGGGCATTGCTGACACGCAGTGCTACTTGGATGATATAATTGAAACAGGCCAGGACGATTGCTCTCATCTTGCTAATCTGGAAGCTGTCCTATCTAGACTAGCCGAATGTGGACTGAGAGCCAGTAAGGGCAAATGTGAATTTTTCAAAGGCTCCATTGAGTACTGTGGGCAAATAATTGATAAAGAAGGCCCCCACAAATCACAGATCAAATTGACGCTGTACGGAAAGCACCTAGTCCCTGTAATGTAACTCAGATTCACTCATTTTTGGGACTGATAAATTATTATCACGAATTTTTACCGAATCTATTGACGGTACTCCATCCGTTGCATAACGTTCTGCAAACAAAAGCAACCTGGAAATGGACTACACACTGTGACTTGGCATTCAAGACTCCAAAGGAAATGATAACATCTAAAAAGGTCTTGCCTCACTACAACCTGGACTTACCGCTTCGCTTGGCGTGCGATGTATCGCCATATGGCATCGGTGCTGTCCTCTCCCACAAAATTCCAGACGGCTCAGAATGACCTATAGCCATCGCCTCTAGATCCTTAAGTGCTGCGGAAAAGAATTATGCAAAAATTGATAGAGGGATTGAGCCTTGTTTGGGGGGTGAAGAAATGTAACCAATATTTGTATGGGAAACACTTAATATTGATTATAGACCACCAACCCCTAGTGGCCATTTTTAACCCAAGAAAATGTATTCCGGCAATGACAGTAGCACGCCTACAAAGATGGGCATTGTTCTTAGGTGGACATGACTATGTGATTGAGTACAAGGGAACGACACAGCATGGGAATGCTAATGGACTCTCACGAATGCCGTGCAAAACAGGACAATACATCTTCAGATCCAGCATAGATGTTTCATTTGGCCAACATGGAGGACTTACCTGTCAACAGCACACAGATCAAACAAGAGACCAGCATAGATCAAACTTTGTCTAAGGTCCTTCAGCTCACGGTAAAGGTGGTCTGCCAAAAACACAGTGGGCTTACCTGAATACTTCAGTCAACCTAAACAGCAATCCGTGTGTCCTGGGTGCATCATGTGGGGCACCAGAGTCCTAGTGCCATCCAAGCTGTGCTCCAGAGTCATCAAAGACCTTCATGAAGGACACATGGGGGTTGTAAAGATGAAAAGCCTTGCCAGGAGTTACCTATGTGGCCAGGCATTGATCATCAGATCGAGGACATAGCCAAGACATGCTCTGGATATCAACTGACACAAAAGGAACCTCCACTTGCCCCTGTCCACAGCTGAGAGTGGCTTACTGCTCCATCCATGTAGACTATGCAGGGCCATTTCTAGACAGAGTGCTTCTTGTTGTTGACGCGTATTCAAAGTGGCCAGGAGTTTTCATAGTGAAAAATGCCACATCCACAAAAACAGTTGAAGTGCTTCGCACACTCTTCGCAAGAGCAGGATTGCCTGAGCCAGTCATCAGTGTCAATGGTAGTCACTTTACATCAGAAGAGTTCCAATCATTCGTCCGTAAAAATGGAATCAAGCATACTACTGCTGTACCTTACCATCCTGCCACAAACGGGCTGGCTGAGCGCTTTGTCCAGTCATTTAAGCAGTCAATGAAAACAATGGATGATGCTCAGATGCTCTGCCGCTGCCAGAGAAGATGGCAAAGTTCCTACATGGGTACAGAAATACTGACCATGCTACAGCTGGTCAAGCTCCCTCTCTCCTGTTCACGGGAAAGCGACTGAGGTCACGTTTAGATCTGCTAAAACCTGACCTTCACAGAATTGTGACGCAGAAACAGTCCATCAAAGCTGCACCACGTCATGTCAGAAACTTTGTAATTGGACGACAAGTGTTGGCAAGGGATGCCGACAGTCAAAACAGAAATGGCAGCGTGGTGAGATCCTGTCTTTGACAGGGCCTCTTACATACACAGTGAGGATTGGACATGATGTCATCTGGCGACGTCATGTCAATCAACTGCTAGATGCAACTGCTCATCATGCGACACAATGCGACAACACAGAGGATGAAACCCTTGTTCAGGACTGATGAACTCATGTTGCCAGTTTCAGAGAATCCTCCTGATGATGACAAGCCAACACCTGCTAGTGTGGATGCCCCCGAGGTTCCTGTTCAAGACCCTGAGCCTCAAGAGAGACGCTACCCTGAGAGAGCTCACTGTCCTCCTCAAAGACTGGAATAGAAAAAAGCTATGGACTGTCATTTTCTCATGTTTAATGTTGATGTGTGTTAGTGTTTAAGTGTTCAGCGCTAATGTGTTATGTTTAGTGGTGTAAGACCTATGTAGTAACTAATGGCTTAATTATCAGTAACAGGTTATGAGTTTTCCATTAGATAGTTATGGACATGATTTTCTGTTATATGAAATGGACATTAATGCTGCAAAGGAGGAATCGTTATGTTCACATAAATACTGGTTATGGTAACTATTTTAGTTAAAGTTCATGGGACTACTTTTATGTCATACATATGATATCTTGATGTAGTACTGAGCGGCGCATTGATATATTCAACCAGATCAGTAGAACTTCGACAGAGAAAGTAAATTCAGTGTAACGTGTATATAGCAAAATCCAGTAAAGACTATGGTTATCTTTACTCCAGTGTTCAATTAATATATGTTGTGAAAGTGCAATACACAACACTCACTCAGTACAAAGATTGGGCAGTCTATCCCAACTTCTCAGTCATATTTGATCAAGTGCCTACAGTTAATACAATATACATTTTTAGTTAATAACGTCACAAACAGGTATAGCGCAATATAAATTTTGGGTATTCCCTGAGTTCATTGGGTATTTGGTTGTTGTTCATGTTGTTCATCTATTGGTTAAGGTTCCCTAACTTAGAGTGGGGCCCAACCAGAGTTGGGGGAGGACTTCATGGGGAAGCGGGGAGGGAGAACGACACTGGAGGAAAAAAAAGAAGAGACGTGAGAGAAAGTGCTGGAGACTGACACTTTGACAGTTTGGTGGAACACCAAGATGAATGTGTGTTGCTTTTAATTACTTTAGAAAAAAAAGACAATGACGAGGACAATGGCTAGCTAGCAGTGAGTTTTTCTTTGTTGTGCCTTGGTGTAAAGCGGCCATTGTGTTTTTGGTCTTGCCACTCACAGGCAACACTATGGGCCTGCAACATTGCTCTGACTCTCCCCAATGTGGGTTTGGTGACCACTCCATTTTCATTGAACATTTATTGAGTTTCATGCTGGCTTAGGTTAGGTTTTAGTATTAGTGAGCTGGAGGCCTTTGCCCATGAGGAATGAGCTACGATTCCTCAGGAACACTGCCAGTTGTTTGTGTCTGACTATGCATCATGTTTGCCGCAGGTCAAAACAGCAAAAGGATGCTCTACCAATTATTAAGAATGTTTGTCATGAGTGGGGTTGAATTATTTTGGAACTGTAGTAGTCACTAAAAGTAGCATTGTTTTGTTGAATTTGGAAAAAAACACCTGTAATATTAGTTGTGTTAAGCTATTTAAAATGTTTTTGTTTGGTTTCTTTTTGTAAATAGCTACTAGTTTGTATATTTGACTAATAAAACTAATTTGCCGTGGGGGTTAAATAATTACCTCTCCGAGGAACCATCACCTTATCGTGGTGGAGAGGTTTGAGTGTCTCTAATCCCGAGAGCTAAGTTGTCTGGAGCCTTGTGCTCCGGTTAGAGTCTCCCATGGCAAATTGGTCTCTGATGAGGGACCAAACTAAGAATGGTTCCAGAAAACCCCATGAAATATCTAAAAAGAAGTGACGTTACCCTGCCCGGAGGAAGCCCGGGGCCCTCCTCCCGAGCCAGGCCCAGAAGGAGGGCCCGTCAGCGAGCGCCTGGTGGCCAAGTTTACCACGGAGCCCGGCCGGGCTCAGCCCGGTGAACTTATGATTAAATCACTGCTTTCTGCAGATGATGTGGTTTTGATGACATCATAGTCTCTGACCTCCAACACTCACTGGACCGGTTTGCAGCTGAGTATGAAGCAGCTGGAATGAGGATTAGTACCTCTAAATCTGAGACCGTGGTTCTAAGCAGGACACCAGAGGATTGTCCAATCCGAGTAGGGAATGAGTCCTTACCCCAAGTGAGGGAGTTCAAGTATCTGGGGGTCTTGCTCTCAAGTGAAGGGAGAATGGAGCATGAGTTGGACCGGAGAATGGGAGCTGCTGGAGCAGTATTGCGCTCCCTTTACCAAACCATTGTTACCAAGATAGAGCTGAGCCAGAAGGCAAAGCTTTCTATCTACCGGTCAATGTTTGGGCCCACTCTCTCCTATGGCCATTAAAGCTGGGCCATGACTGAAAGAACAAGATCACGGATACAAGCAACTGAGATGAGGTTTCTTAGGAGGGTGTCTGGTGTCTCCCTTAGAGACAGGGTGAGAAGCTCAGACATACGTGAGGGACTCGGAGTAGAGCCAATGGTCCTACAAATAGAAAGGAGCCAGTTGATGTGGTTCGGGCATCTAGTTAGGATGCCACCTGATCGCCTCCCAAAGGAGAGTTTTCAGGCACGTCCTGCTGGGAGAGGAACACAGGGTAGACCAAGGACCAGATGGAGGGATTATATCTCCACACTGGCCTAGTGGATGTTGCAAGGGAAAGGAAAGCTTGGAGGTCCCGGCTGAAATCTGCTACCTCCGCGACTCAACACTGGATAAGCGGTTGACGATGGATGGATGGATGGATGGTATTTGCAGGGTTTACCTCTGCAAAGAAAACAATTTTGAAAAAACTGGTTTACCCCGGATATGTGTATGAAATCAATATGAATTCATAGCCTGGTTAACATTGTCCACCTGGAACATACACCTGCACGGCTAAATAAGGCGACCAGTAACTGTAAGAGCTTGGAACTCTTTCTCATCCTCTTGAGCTAGGAGTAAAAACGAATAGGCAATTTTGGTTGTGATTTACTCTACCTGCTGAACTATGACTGTTGCTTTATGTACTGTCTTATCAACCTCACCAACATTTTTCTTTACTTTATTACCTTCATAGCTTGCTTTGCATTTAGATATGTCTGTATCCCCCCCCCCCCCCCCCCCCCCACAAAAAAACAATAAAAA
>OMLC01023203.1:1683-15767 GCA_900302585.1 Regalecus glesne | reverse complement strand
GAGGCTATCCCTACCCCCGTATCTCCAACCAGTCCTTCACCCCAATATGCACACACACACGGTCCTTATTCTTCTGGGGGGGGTCTATTAGACAGGTACTACTGTTTCTGACTCGGGCTCCTCAGCTTCTTTCATCTCCACTTATCTTCACCATCCCCCTCTTCCATCCCTCTGCCTACAGAACTGTTATTACTGCTCCCAGATTTGGACTCAGTCTCAGTGGCTCTTGCCTCACTACGTACTGCCCCCCCATGTCTCGGTGCCCTCATTCATCCTTCATCTTTCTCATGTGGTTTAAGTGATCTCAGAGGAGTGAGGCTAATGTATTACAGGATGTGTGTGTGTGTGAGTGAGTGTGTGTTTATGTATTCACGTGCGTTTGTAGGACTCTGGAGGAAGTAAGGGTTCTTACCACTGGCCAATGGGGTCAGGGAAGAGTTCAAATGGACCTCATGTATTTAACTTTTTTATAAGCCAGTGATGTCAAACACTACACACTCATACCTCACATACGTAGATAGAGCCATGCATACAAACACGGAGACTCACATGACTGATGCTGATTGTGGATCACGTTTGTGTGATACGTGATGATACCCAAGTGTGAACAAGAGGGGAGACAGTAGAATGGTGATGGTGGAAGGAATAAAGGTGAGGAAGGTGGATGACTTTAAACAATTGGGGTCAACTGTTCACATTAATGGAGCGTGGAGGAGAAGTGAAGAGGAGAGTGCAGGGAGGGTGGAGAAGAGAGTCAGGGTTGATGTGCGACAGAAGGGTACCAGCAAGGGTGAAAGGGAAAGTTCACAAGGTGGTGGTGAGACCAGCTATATTGTATGATGTGGAGACATTAGCACCGACAAAAACACATGAGCTAGAGGTTGCAGAGTTGAAGATTAGGAGTGATGAAGAAGGACAAGATTAGGAACCAGTATATTAGAGTGACAGCTCTGTTTAGAGGGCTAGGAGACAAAGCCAGAGAGACCAGACTGAGATGGTGTGGACATGTGTGTAGGAGAGATACTGGCTTACTGGGAGAAGGATGCTGAATATGGAGCTGCCAGGCTAGAGGAGAAGAGGAAGACCAAAGAGGAGGTTTATGATGTGGTGAGGGAGGACATGCAGGTGGCTGGTGAGATAGAGGAAGATGTAGAGGACAGGAAGAGATGGAGATGATGATTCGCTGTGGT
Source organism: Regalecus glesne (assembly GCA_900302585.1). NCBI lineage: Eukaryota > Metazoa > Chordata > Actinopteri > Lampriformes > Regalecidae > Regalecus > Regalecus glesne. The sequence continues at coordinate 14,577 of OMLC01023203.1, read as the reverse complement.
GACCCCTGATGGGAGCTGCTGAAAGTTGTCCTAGCAGTAGTATAGCAGCAGCAGCAGTAGTAGTAGTAGCAGTACATTATAGGACACATTTGAAAGTGTAGTGATGTATTTCCTCCCTCACTGGCTCTAGAATATAAGCATATCGCTGTAGACACACCACCGGCTGTCCTAATCTTAACCCTCAGCATATATCAAAGTCAAAGTTTGTCCTCAGTCTATCCATCCATACTTTCCATATATCACAGTTGGTTGTCTCATGATGCTTGTGTCTGGCCTCTTGCGGCCCCAGACCAACATCTATTGTTTTCACAGTAAGTGGCAGGTCCTACGTGTCCGAGTCTGGGTTGGCTGTAGTGTGCTGATAGTAAATCAATAGGTCTGACTGGGCCACACTGCCTCTACGCTCTGCTGTGATGGCCAACCTGTGGGGCTTCCAGCTCAGTTGAGTGATGGGTCTATGTAGGTGCACCAACATACTCTTACATGTGCTTCCACATAACAGGGATACACTCGGTGAATAGATGCATGTATCGGTGCTCACTCAAAGGCAGATTGGTGTTTGCAGAACTGAGATGTGTTCCTTCATCACCCATATGTGTGGATTATTAATTGTGAATGGGCTTATTCTTATATAGCGCTTCTAGTCAAATGACCACTCAAAGCACCTTATAACATATGCCTCATATATACCCGAGCATGGGGGATAAAGGGTGGATGGCCTTTTCCTGGCGGGATCAAACTCACAACGCCTGAGTTGGAGGTGTGCGCTCTACTGCTGGGCTACCGTGGTAACCCCTATGGAGATTGGATAACCAGTGATGAATGACGCAGTGATGATAGCAGTGGTATTGATTCAGAAGATGTTGAAGGTGGTGATAAGGATGATGGAATGCCAACCCCCTCTTATTTTATATAAAAAATAAACATTCTCCAGGGCCCTACCACATGAAGGCTAACAAAACAAAGGATAAATAAGTCCCAGCTCAGCCATTTGAGTTGTACTTTCTAACCTTCATCTTGGGTAACGCAGCCTCCAATCCTTTGGCTGATCTTGTTGAATTTGCACAAACAGAAGCATGGCTCTTGGTGGCCATTGGCCGTGGCTGTGAATATAGAAAAGCTCTTGAACAGAGAGAAGGGCCTTGATCAGGGAATCCAAGCAGCTGCAGAGCCACAAGCTAATGTCAATGGGCATGCCCCTGGGAAGACAGCAGGACACCAGCAGATTTCAGCAGGAACATCGAGCGGTGTTGTGCTAGCTAGCTGAAATGTCGAATGCGGCAGTATTTCTGGATTTGAAATTTTGTCATGTTGTATTTGTAGTGTATCAAATGGAATGTACTGTAATAATATGATTGTGTGTCCCATTGGGCTTGTTTGAGCATATGTGTGTGTTTGTATATCCTCTGATGTGGATCTGTGTGACTGAAAGCTCATGTGTGGGTAGTTATTAATGGTCGATGGAATAGAGAGAAGAGGAACTGTTCGTCAGAGAGGTTGAGAAGAGAGAAAGGGAGAAGCAAGAGGTAGACATGAGGATGTAGAGAACAGCTCGGGAACATATACTGATATAGGAATCTGTGTTCGTTCCTGTGTTGGTTTGCTAACAGGGTTGGTGAGTATGCACCTTCCCTGTGACGTGTTGGCTTTTTTTCTCTCTCTCTGTTCTGAGGGTGGAGCGGTGGGAAAGTGTTGTAGTAAGCATTCCTGCAGCATATGTGGGATATCATTCTCCCATCTTTCAGCGCAAAGCATCCCACTGAGTGAAATGATGGCTTCATCCATGCCTCCACCTCCACCACCTCTACCTTCCCTTCTTTCCTCTTCTCTCTCTGTCATCCCTCACTTTCCCACCTAAGGCTGCTTCTCTCTCTCTCTCTCTCTCTCGCTCTCTCTCTCTCTCGCTCTCTCTCTCTCTCGCTCTCTCTCTCTCTCGCGCTCTCTCTCGCTCTCTCTCTCTCTCAGTGCTAGAGGTTCAAAGTGAATGGGTTTCTGTTGCAGTACCTCAGGAGGTCTTTGGTATAGTCCTCATAGTCTCTTTTCTCCATAAGTGGCTTGTTTTGCATTGCTGAGTTGCCCATAGAGGTTTTGATGGTGTGGGCAGTGGTCAGGTCTACAAATAGCATGCGCTATCAATCAAAGATGCATTTTAATCACTGCTGGTTTCATGCAGATGGAGTTACTCATAGAAAGTATCATAGTTTGGGGGAATCAATCTTACCAGAACAGGATCTTTTAAGACATCAGCCTCCAAAAATGTGGTGTGCAGTCTGCATGGGGTCCGTGTCGAGCAAAATGGAGGCATATGCCGCATTGTATACGGCAACCTTGGTCCTGACCTTCAGGTTTTTGTTTTCGAAAACCCTTCGGCAGAGGTGCCCAAAGGCTGACAAGGCTTTGTTGGTGCAGCTGTTTATTCCAGGGTCAAGGAAGCAGTATGAGAAAAGTGTGGAGCCAAGATAGGTGAACTTGTCCGTTTCACTGAATGAAATACCATTGATTTGGAAGCCAGGAGGTGAAGGAGGATGCATAGTGAGTTGTGCCATGACTTCCTTCTTTTGAAAGTTGACCTAAAGAGCACAAGACTGGTATATCTCGGAAGCTGTGTTCGGGGCATGCGGCATAGACTCTGAGCTTTGCGCCAAAACACCACAGTCATCGTTGTGATGAAGCTCAGGATTGGAGGGTTATTGTCTTTGTGTGGGTTCGGAGGCATTGGATGTTAGACTTCTGTCAAGGCAGTATTCCAGGTGAACTCCATTTCTGTGTCCCAGGACATGATGGAAGAGGTGGGTGATGGCTAAGAGAAGATAGAATGAGACTGATGACAAGACACAGCCTTACTTCACCCCAATACTGACCTTAAAGGTTCCTGACTGGAGATCTCCCACGAGGACTCTGGCTTGTATCCGATCAAGCAGTTGCTGCAAGACTAGCAGAAATTGGGGTGGTACCCCAAATTTAGAGAGCCGTTTCCAGAGCATCTCGTAGTTAATGGCATCAAAGGCTTTGCTGAGTTTGACGAAGGTTGTGCACGGGTCTTTGTGGTGCTCTCTGCTCCTCCGTTCTTCTTTAGTAGCCACTGCAAGATAAAGATTGTGTCAGTAGTGGCTCCGCACCTCCAGAAACCAAAATTGTGTTTTTCGGGGAGCACTTTCTGAAATGTACTCCACCAGTCTGTTGAGCAATAATTTTGCCAGCACTTTTCCTGTAACAGAGTGGAGAGAGATACCAGGGCTGTTCCCACAAACTGCTCTGTGCCCCACAAATCTGTAAATGATCACAATGTTGGCATCCTTCCAGTCCTGTGGGAGGATCTGAGACTTCCAGATCTTTGTGATCAGGTGGTGTAGGCAGTATGTGCGGAGGTACCCCCCATCTTTATGACCTCTGCTGGGATGCAATCAGGTCCAGCAGTTTTGTTTTTTCAAACTCCTTAATGGTTTGGCGGCTACCAAAGGACTGAGCCATAATGTTGAGATGCAAGATTGGAAAACAAAATATGATCATTGGGGTTGATGTGGTTGAGGGGGGTTTCAAAGTCATCCACCAAGCAGCCAAAAATCTTGTGACTGTTATGGAGAAGAGTGTCCTCATCTGCTGATGGGACAGGGGTGATAGCTTGCTTCCCGGGGCACACATGTTTGATGGCATCATAGGAACCCTGGGTCTTATTACAGTCTGAAAGATGTCTTGTTCCCCCTGCACCCAACAGGTGTCTTCCACGATCTTGAGAGCATACAGGGTCGCAAATCTTGCTTCAGCAACAGTTGCTTTCAGGTTGGAGGATGTAGGGATGGACAGGAGCGCTTTGTAGGCTTCATGCTTTGTTTGCAGGGGTGATTGTTTTTGGTAAAGTTGTTATCAAATCAGTCCTGATGAAGTTTCCTTGTGCAGAGCGGAACAGTTAGTAGAATCTTCCAGAACTTGATAAAGGAGCTGTTGGAGGTTGCATGTGGTGGTGGTGGGATTGTTCAATGCTATGCAATTGAGTTTTCTGTCAGGAGCTCTCCTTGGGTGATGGAGTTGAATATCCATGAGGAGTTTGGATCTGACCTTAAGATGATTGGCCCAGCACTCAGCCCTGCACATGACTTGGATGGTAAAAACACCCTGTCCGTCCTTTTGACAGACAATCATGTAATCCAGGAAGTGCCAGTACTTTGAGGGGGGGTGTTGGCAGGTGGTTTTGATCCTATTCTTCATTTGGAGGAAGATATTGGTGATGACAAAAGGAACAGGAGCCGGAGCCCATTGCTGTTCATTCTCCCCAGTCCATGCTCGCCAAGGACTTTGCTCTATACGAGACATTCTGGGCCCATGCTAGCATTGAAGTCTCCAATTAGTATGAGTTTATCTGTAGCCAGGATTTTCCGGATAGTGGAGTCCAAAACACCAAATGTACACACACATACACTCACATAGGTGTTGATTTGGGTATGAATGGATGCGACTGAATATTGTCCCCAACACTGGTAGTGATCTCAAAGAACTTTTGTCATTAACTCCACGGCCACTCCCATCCATCAATGTGAGGTCCTAGCAGAGTTGAAGCTTTGCAGGTTTCACAATGAATAGAGACAGCGGGAGCTTCTGTAGTGTGCAGCAGGGAATCAGAACAGGTTGATATGTATCATAGTTTAAAAGATTCATGTTAAATCATTCTCAGAATCTATTATGCAGAGCTAATGTTAGTCAACTGATTTGATGTTCAGAGCCCAGGTCTGGATTCTTTGCTAACTTGTATCTTGCATATTTCATACACAAAGATAATTCAAAGCACTTTACATTCAAAGTTTAAAAAGACTTTAAATGAGATCCAATACAAGATATAGATTAAATAATAAGAATATTAAAGGAAGATAAAGAATTTTGAAAACACGATATTAAAGGATAACCAGAGGGGATAGACTATATAATAAAAGGCTAATCAGATGTAGGTAGAGGCTCTATTTAAATCCCATTGAAATTCAGTTCAAAAGTGCAACCAGCAATAGAAAACTGGAACTGTAGTTGCAGAATAAAATTCAATTTTATTTATTTACCGGTTGATTGCCACATAACACAGACCAGTGGAATCTGTTCTCTACATTTGACCCATCCTATTGTATAGGAGCAGTGGGCAACCACCATGCGGCACCCGGAGAACTGTCAAGGGTTCAGTGTTTTGCTTAAGGACAGCTCAACGTGCTTTCTGCAGGACCGAGGAGTGAACCTGCAACCTTCCGATCACTAGACAACCGCTCTACCCACTAAGCTATGCCAACCCAATAATATTTGGCAGCAGCGGGATTTAAACCCTCGGCATCAAAATGACTGGAGCCTAAATCCAGTGCCTTAGACCACTCGGCCACACTACCACAAGTATTGGCATGGCAGAGGGACCAAAACTTATTTTAAAGTTTTCCATCTCCAGCTGAGCAACCTGTATCTGCAGCCAGATAGTGAGAAGAATGGGTTAAAGGGGTGAGTGGCCTTCTGAGTTACTGTTAGTGCTCTACCCATCACAGCTTTACTATTGAGGTGTGATAAGTTTGGGGTGAGAATGCAGGTTGTTAGTGCAACAAACAACTCAAAAATGTCTCTTCCAATGTTGAATCAAAACTTACGCACATGCACATACACGCACACGTGCGTGTGCACACAGACCCACACACAGTAGTAACCATCCCTGTCTGTTACTGTTCAAGTGATTGTCTGCATTCGGCTACTATTGATTTGAAGTGTTTACTGATAACTGCACCATGGCTGGAGTCACGTCTGCATGGTGCCTACACAAAAAAAACTAACAGCAATTGATTGTCTTCCTCTTGTCAAAGAAATGTTTTATTTACTGGAACAAAGCCACTTCTGGTCCTGTTGATGTATCTATCAGGTCCAATTACAAGAACCTTTTGCTCAGCAACATCTCATCAAGGATTGAACGTTAGAAGGCGACAACATGCCAAAAAGAGATGGCGAGAACAGGGACACCAAGCAGTATTGCAGAACCCGGCATGAATTGAATTAATATTCTGGTATTTCAACATTTCTATTTTATGCTTTAATGATCTAGGGTGAAGCCAAATATAGCTTATTAAGGCTCTCAGCTGTAGAGTAAGTGTCTGTACATATGCAGACTTTAGAAACCTTGTTCAGAAGCATCGGGATTCATCAGCCCTGAACTTACACCTCAACATGGTAGATAGTTTGCCATGAAGGTGAGTCATACTGTACTTGTATGAGGGGTATTGTGGGTAATAGCCGGATGCCTCAAGCTTACCACGACTGAATGACCCCTCTGTTATTTTACACTGGTTTATTATCTCTCCAGCACTTTGCTTTAAATAAAATGGCTGGCAAAATACCAACTCAGCTAAGGAGCAGACTATGAAGGGCCATTTAAAACTGAAAAACGCACATTAAGAAACCAACAGAACTTAATTGGGGGTAAAAGTCAGAAAGGGGACACAGTATATATCCAATGAGCCTCCCATCGTTTGCTGTACTTGTGGCAGACGAAAAAAAAACCCATTGCCAACTGTCAGTGCACGGCCGGCACTGATCTGCTGCCGAGAATCGATGTGAACTACTCCCACTCGCTCCATGCAAAGTCGATAAAGGTGATGGGCCATTGCTGTTGTTCACCAGCTCTTCAGGATTTGGAATGATCAAATTCATCAAAGGAGAAGGTGTGAGAAATTATCTCGACTCTTTTTTATCCCTTGGTTTCTGTGAGCATGAGCTCTTGAGTCAGATGAAATCAGACAAGATTAATAATGACCTTCCGCTGGCTCACTCAATAGCAAAGACAAGTGCTAAACACAAAGGCTGTCTAAATCAGAGGAGTTTTACTCATAGAAATAGCAAGCGAATCTTTTACAAAACACTGTCTAACATCAGGGCCAAGAGGGCCTGAGTCTCATCCAAAGTGGTACCCAGGAGCTCTGTAGCTGTCATTTATGTACACAAAGCTGTACAAGCTGGCGACAGCTCCGGTGTGGACTACCATAGCACCCAGCTGCATGAGGGGAAGACACAATAGGATTGTTTTCGGTCATTATGCCACCATATTGTCTTATAAGGGTGGGGATACCTGCAGTCAACTTAGACTGAAGATGTCAGTTAGATGAGTGATGACACGTTTTTCTCAACAAATGTTGTGTCCAGATGCACCGATTCACCTTACTGTGTTCTAATAGGACAAAAGAGATAGACAAAAGAATGTGTGTATTTAGGTGAGAGAGAGTGAGCGAGATAAAGACTATTCTTATTTGGATGGATGGACAGACAGAAAAATAGACAGAGAGACGGATACCTAGATGGCTAGATAGACAGACAGACAGGTAGATAGACAGATATACAGATAGATGAGGGTAGCCTAACAGATGTCAGCTGAAGAGGGTTCACAGCAAGCAGATCATTATATTTGTCTGGATCATGAAAGGAGTCCTTGAGATGGAGAGAATTGCATGAAGGAGATGGAATCCGAGATGGAGACGGATTAAGAGTAATGGAGGAGTGCAGCAGATGATGAGGAGATAGACAAAGGTGAGATGGAGAAAGTGAGAGATGACGGGACAGGGCAATGGGAGGTGAAGGTGGCGAGAGGATGACAAATGAATGAAAGGAGGTGTAAAGGAATGACATAACCTACTCAGCTAGCTTGTCTTGGAGGGAGGCTAGGCCTGTCTTCCAAGCGACCATACGGTGTGTTAATAGTCACGCATGGTCAAATCCCTCCATTCAATGCAAGCTTCAGCTGGATGTATATTAGAAATTGTTACACTATAACAAAATGGAATCGATAATAATACAACGCCCATAGATTTATGCTATACTTGAGATATATGAGGCGTCCTATTAAAAAAAGAAACTCTACATATTTGCCATTGTACATACATACTTCGAAATTATTTCTCTGCTATTAACTGTACTTTACCGTAATTTCTCCCTGTGGGACTAATAAAGGAATATTTTAACACATCCTATTGTATAGGACCAGGTAGCAGATGCAGCACCTGGGGACTAATTCAAGCTTTTTCCTATTGCCTTTCTCAGAGGCACAGACAAGAGTATTAACCCTAAAATGCATGTATTTTTGATAGTGGGAGGAGATAAAAAGCACCCAGAGGGAATATGCGCAAACATGCAAACTCCAAACAGATAGAACCTAGGACAGCTAGGGATTCAAACCCAGGACTTCCATACTGTGAGTTAACCATATCGCAATTATGCTGTTGAAATATTAAAATATATGTGTATATTTTATAGCACCAAATAAAATTGATTCATTGAAATCACTTCAATGGCTTTTTCAAAAAGTACCACTTTGTTACCCACAGAACATTGAAAATGCGTCTTATCATACAAAATGTCTAAAAAGACTATAATGAAATACTAAGGGACAGATTTCCTTTCTCTTTATCTATTCTTACATATTCATTATCTCACATATGCTCTCACTTGCACCCAGTAGTAAAGGAATATATAGCTCATCAAAAAGTTATCTTCATCTTTTAAAATTTTAGCATGAGTTGAAAATCTTAAAAGTGGGCCACGGTACCTCAGTGGTAGAACACACGCTTTAGGAACTAATGAGCCAGAGGCTCCGGGTTCAACAGACTGCAGGACATCAGGAGGGGCATCTCGACTTAATCCCCTATGCCTGTCCACCATCTTCAGACTACAAGCATAACAATGAAAAAAAATCAGTTCCTTTAGAGGAAAAAAAATATCACTATTGCTTCACACAATTTATTCTTATTTCACTCACTTTTATCTACAAACATCAGGAATCACCATCTTTTGAAATGCAATAGGTGATTTAGAGAGATAATTTATATATATTGTGCATGCTTGCTTGCTAGAGTAAACTATTTGTATTGTACAAAATACTCAGAACAAAGTGGCCTGTGTGAATGGGCAACCACACTCGTGAGTGTGGTTCAGATGACCATGTATCTGAAGGAGAGACTGAGTATTCTGCAGTTGAAAATGAATGTGTTTAAAAAGTTGTTGTTTTCTTAAATTCATTTGGTGACATCTTAAAAAATGGGAAGATGAAATGAGGAAAGAGGCAAGAGGCTTCTAAAAATACTGTTAAGTGTATGCAAAATATTTCAGTCCACTCATTCGGCCTGTTGAATGCTACTGTATAGCAAACAGCCAGGCAATATGAAAACAAGCTGAAAAAGGAGCCTATTTACAGAACATTTGTAATATATGTACATATAGAGAATATATTTGTAATATAATACATAAACTAGCATGCAACCTCAAATGAACATGCACACATGTCCAAAGACGCACATGCTCCTTGAAGCCTTCCTTCTCATTAATCATTATGTGACAGGCGGGGCTGCAGAGGGGTCATGGAGACCAGGATGCCTTTCTATGTCTATCTGTCCTGCTCTCTCATACTGGCTATTCAATCATTATTTCCACCACCTCCAAACCCCCATTAATGTGAGGGTACTGAACCCAAAACCTGAAGAAAATTTCTTAAATTTCTTTCAACTTTTTTCCTTTCTTTAAATCAAACATCCCACTCAAATCATACCCTCCCTCTTTGTAGAAGGTTTTTTCTGTATTACCTGGTAGTGAATTATCTCTTGCTTTATACATAATTTGCACTGTATTAAATTCTGAGATCTATGTAATTCAAGGCATGTGACTTTAAAAACAACATGTTGGTGTGTTTGCGAAATCCTACGTTGTTAATTATCCTTATGGCCCGTACGTGTCAATATAAGTCCCCACTTTGTGGAGCTGGACACAGACTTAGATGGAGCATGGGGGGATTAAGGGTGGATGCCCTTCCTGATGCCCCATGGTGAGTTTGAACCTACTGCTCTGACTCGTCAGTTTGCAAAGCAACCACTTTAACTACTGAACTACCACAGCCATCTTTTATCCTGAGACATTTCTATTCTGATGACGGTGGCTTCTTCCAGGATGACAGCAACCCCATCCACAGAGCATGAGGGCTCACTGAATGGTTTACTGATTATAAAAAAATAATGTTAATCATATGCTATGCCCTTCACAGTATCCAGCTCTCAACCGACTTGGACACCTTTTGGAGATTTTGGATCGACATGTTAAACAGCATTCTCCACCACCAACATTAAAACTGCAAAAGAGGGAACAACTTTTGGGAGAATGGTGCTCTATCCCTCGAGTAGATTTCAGAGAAAAGTTTAGCTTATTAACATCTTATTCATGCATCACACATCTTAGTTTACATATTGTAATATACATCGCTGATTTGTTTGCTTGGAATATATCTAGTCACTCAGTTCAGCAAAACTATAACGTAAATGGCTCATAACATTAAGTAAATTAAGCATAGATTATTGCTGTAAACATATGGATGTGCTAACTAAAACAATGGTAAATGGACTTGTTCTCATATGATTCTTTAAGGAATCATTTAGAAGTTTAAGTGGTTCTTTGAGTAATGTGTACTTCTATGGATCATCACTTAGTCAATCATTTAATCCATAAATGATGAACCATTTTATTTCAGGATGTGTGCTCTGAAGGGAATAGCATGAATAATAATGCGGGGATGAGTAATATCCCATTGACCCATATGCTTTTTTCAAAATACCTTTTGGGTGCATTCCAAATTTGTTTTATATGGTCTTTTGCATAAGTGCGACAAAATGCTTTCATCAGCATTGCATTGCACATAATGATCCTCTTAATTTCCTTTTTTTTGCCCCCCAGTAAGATGCAATGGTGTGTCGTATACAGTGAGTCTAACATTAATGAGACAGCCTCCAAGCAGGGCGTTGTTCACTTAATCTGTCAGAAACAGCTTTTAGTTTGTTACGCTGTTGGTTGGTGTTTTTTATCCATGTGTGTGTGTGTGTGTGTGTGTGTGTGTGTGTGTGTGTGTAGTGTGATTATTATGTTTGGTGGTAGTAAGGGATGCTTCACGCATCTTTGGTCATGGAAGTTGCAAACATATCTAAGGTTTCCAGCACTCCAGTATTCTCTTCCCATCATTTACCCATTGTGCCTCACAGATCTGGCCACTAAAACCAGTGGGAAATATCTGCTTTCTCCTTTACCGTTTTTTTTTTTCGTTTTTTTTTTTTATATCACATCGTATCTCCTTCTTCCTCTAATTCTGTTTTTCTGTCTCTCTTGACTAGGTACTCTCCTCCACCTCCGTTCATACACTTATTTCCCTCTCTCTGAAAACTCATTACATTTTTGATTTCCTCTGCCTTGGGTTACAGCGTGGCAACTTGCTATCTATGTGGCCGAGCTGTAGCAACTCTGGCACAGCATCATGAGAAAGACTGGCTGATTTTAACCGTGTAGGTCTGATCACCTGCCTGCCTGATATGTTTATTATTTATTTTATTTTTTATCAACACAACCTCACATTTTGGCCCTGAATTCACAGAAGTTACCCAGATTGAATGATGTGGAAAAACAGATTTGAGTTTCAATTTCTTTGTATTCATCAACAAGCTCTCAGGGGTTTTTCTTGTTGAGTTGATGAATTACATTATTTAAAAAGGGGGGGGGATTAAAATTCACTCAGTGTGAGAAAGTCTTAAAAAGTATTCAACAACTTATTTTCTTTTCTGGCTTTCTTATCAGCCAGAGTGATGAGCAAAAGAGTAATTGGAGTCAAGCAGCGATCGTCACGGTAGCTCAATGGCAGAGCATGCACTTGGGGAGCTGCCAGATGCTCAGTGGCAGAGCGCACACTTCAGGAACAGCCAGATGTTGCAGGTTTCAAACCTACTGCAGGGTGTCAGGAAGAGCATCTAGCCTTAATGCCCCCCAAGCTCCATGTAAGTCCGTGTCCACCCCTACAATGTGAGGACTAATCATGACACGTAAAATGGACCTCTCAGTGACTGCAAGGTTAGAGGGGGCTGGTAACTGGAAAGTGGTCTACAGCCATCCCAACACATATCCTGGTTCTACTGAATGACAGAGGCTAAGGAGATGTGGGTTTGGCTTGTACTTGGGGGGCGGCATAGCTCAGTGGGTAGAGCGGTCGTCTGGCAATCAGAAGGTTGCAGGTTCGATCCCCGGTCCTGCATACAGCATGTCGAGGTGTCCTTGAGCAAGACACTTAACCCCTAACTGCTCCCCGAGCACCATATGTTGGCAGCTCACTGCTCCTATACAATAGGTTGGGTCAAAAATGCAGAGAAATCCAAATTTTTCCTCGCGGCACTGATAAGGGAATCCTTTCTTTCTTTCTTTACTTGGATAGGAGACCTCCCAGAAAAAATGAGATGCTGCTCGGAGTGGTGCAGGTCGGCCAGTAGAGGGGCACTCTACCCTGGTCCTTATAATTACAAACAAAAAATCCCAGTGCAGTGATGGGGACAATGTGTTGGGGGAGATGCCGTCTTTTAGATGAGAGGTTAAACCCTAACCCTAAACCCCCCCTGGGTTCAGCCCAATCAAACAGTTTATTGAGGAGAGAGAAGGAAATGCAAAGAAGGCTTGGTGGAAAAGTGACTGGGGTGTTAGAGATGGAGATTAACAGAGGGCCCATAGGGACCACAGGGTTAAACAGAGCCACAGCATGGTCATCACAACAGTTCAGAACCATAGGGACTGACCTTCCCCAATCATCTCTGCCTTCCATAAACATCAACATCAGCACCAGGAGACCACTGCACCATGGCCACGGCCGTGTGTGTGTGGGTGTGTGTGTGTTAGTCTGACAATGAAGAGGGAGATGAGTTTGTGCCAGACAAAGTGAAGAAGCAAAAGCATTTACCTTTGCCAGGAAATAAATCTGTGTCCCCTGTAGGACTGGTGCCAATGATGGATGGGTAAAATGAAGAACAACTGATGGAGAAGCTAAGAGACAAAGGTTTCTGTCTATCTATTAGTCTGGCCTGCTGTGGTATTGTATATACTGGATAA
>OMLC01023187.1:1511-36808 GCA_900302585.1 Regalecus glesne | reverse complement strand
AAGTATGGATGGGTTTTCTGAGTGTATGGATTTGTGTCCATATGTCTGAGCCTGCTTATGCTTTGAGTGATTGTTAGGCTAGAAAAGCGCCATATAAGAACAAGTCCATTTACCATTTGCTGGAGGGGAAGTCCTTATCTTGTATCTACCAGCTCAGACTGGAGGGCTGATACTCTCCCATATCTCCCTGTCTCCCCTTTGTTTGCCACCACCCCACAGCCATTCCTTATCTCACCGGCTATCTCAGGAAGTGCGGCTGTGAAAACAGACCCCCTGAACTGAGGCAGGCAAAAGTGGAGCTAAAAAAGCCTGATATAAATACTGCGTCATTTCTCTTTCCAACACGAATCAAATCTCAGATTTAGAATCAGATAATTGGAGTGATTGCAATATTCAGTTCAGTATTCCAAATCCTAATTACTTGGCCTTTAGAATTGTAAAAGTGTTGTGATTGAATCGGGGTGGGTTACTCTTAATGCTGCAAATCCCAGTGAATAAAATGTGTTCAGATACGTTTCAGTTGTTTTCCAGCTAGGATGTTATAAGAGGTCCTCTGGAGAGCTTTTCAGGTTTCTCTTCTACCCAATCAGTTCTTTCAACCTGCCAGCTGCTGAAAAACATTCTAATAATCCTCTCAAGAACCTTGTGTTTAAGTGGTTGTGCAGACCCACGGCTTGGTTATATATATAAAAATCTAGTGGAGTTCATGAAAAATCATATTCCATATCCTTGTTTTGGAGCAGTGTCTGATTTGGACATCTCAGTGACAAATGAGAGGCCTGTTTTATGTCAAAATTAGTCCCCACGTTGTGGAAATGGACACGGACTTAGATGGAGCCTGGGGGGGATTAAGGTCCACCCTTCCAGATGCACCGTGGGGGGGTTATAACCCACTACCTCTAACTTGTCAGTTCCCAAAGCGAGTGCTCTAACCACTGAGCTACCATAGCCCCATCCGAGTGACAAATAACCTCTATAATTATACAACTGGCAGCCTTATATCATTTGATCAATGAATTTGTTTTCTGTCAAGATTCACATTTAATAAAATGTAATGCACTTTTTACTGCTTCTCTTCAAGTAGCAAGATTTATTTCACTCTTGCAACCTTCAGGCAAGGCTCAGGAGGTACAGCTGCTTATCTAGTAATCATAAGGTTGCTGGTTTGATCCCATGCTCTTTCAGAGAGCATGTTGAAGTGTCCTTGAGCAAGACACTGAACTCCGTAATTGCTCCCTGAGTGCTGCATCTGTCCACTGCTCCTATAGCATAGGATGAGTTAAATGCAGAGGATCAACTTTATTGTAAGACTACAATGACCAGATAAAGTGGCTTTTTTATGGACATAATTTATCTATGAACAAGTGAGAAAGTGGCTGTGCCTCAAAGGCACCTGCAGCAGCAATTTTCAGATTGTACAGCAGGTTCTACCCCCCCACGATTCCCCGGAGTCCCAAGGCAGACAAGCTTCAAGTGGATTTGTTTGACCTGCTTCAGGAAGAAGGAGGTTACGTGTTTGGAATACTTCCTAAATGTAGCTTTGTCCAGAGTAACCCGAGATTGTGCTCAGTTCCCTTTGACCTCTGCTGCTCCTGGGCATTGACTCCAGACTGTTAAGACAGTTGCTGAGACAAACAGGTTTTTAATAGGATCGCACTACACTCACTCTTCGAAGTATCCACACACACACACACACACACACACACACACACGCGCACGCACACACACACAAGAAACTAAAACTACAAAAACTATTGTGGACATAGCTTCATTGTTTTATTTTCTAACGGTCAAGTTTTAAGATCAGCAGAAAGTGTTTTACTACTGCGGCTAATAGAATGTCAAACAACGCTAGCGTTTTTACAAATTGGAGAGAGGCTCTGGCAGCGCAGTATATATACATGCCTCATGATTGCTTGAACGCATATGAAATGTAAATTTCCGTCTCGGCATTGTCCCTCTCAGTCAGAGAACCAGTCATATCGATGGCTGAGTTCAGGGTCAAGGCGGCCCGAGAGGCAGGAAGGATGACAAAGCATGTTAGGGAAGTACATCGAGATAAGATAAAATGACCATGGCTTTCCTATGGAGGTTGTTTCACAAAAGGCAAAGGTCAGGTCTTTTTAGGTGTGGAGAGAGGGCGGGATCTCTTTTCATCTGGACCACACAAGACACTCCAGGAGGAGGAAGAACGGTGAAGCATCAATGAAGCAGACCAACTCAGGGGTAACCCATAGTCAGACTGTAATGAGAAAAAAACCCTGTTCAAATAGATTTTGGGGGAGTTTCTGGAAGGGGTCAGTTATTTTCGTGCATGCGGTTGGGCCTTGTGATTTTAATCCCATCCGAGCCCACCTTGTCTGTGTTTTTACATGCAAGGGCCTTGATGAAAATTTGGAATTATGAGCTATAACATCTGCTGTTTTGGCTCATCAGGGTCGGTGAAAAATTTAATGCTGTCTGAAATTGAAACCCGTGTGATTAAAGCAGCATTTATTTTCATAATTTTACCTGGACCACTGCTGGATACTGCATAGGCCCTAAAATTTGGATATTTTTTCTTTTGGCACAAATATCCCAAAGAGGCTTAAGATAAGATAAGCTAAAATGAGATATTCCTTTATTAGTCCCACAGGGGGACATTTGCAGTGTTACAGCACCAAAATGGAAGGCAAAAACTAGAGAAGCATACATGGTATGTAATCCAGTCGTTTGTCTTGTTATGGATTTGGTCTCCTGGGAGAGCAGTGCTGGTTATGGAGTCTGACAGCTGCAAGGAAGAGGACTTGCGACAACGTTCCTTCAAACACTTTGGATGTAGCAACCTGTCACTGAAGGAGCTCTCCAGTGCAGTAAGGGAGTCCTGCATGGGGTGAGATCCATTGTCCATCATGGATGACAGCTTAGCCATCATCCTCTTTTCTCCCACTACCTCCACAGTGTTGAAGGGACATCCCAGGACAGAGCTAGCTCTCTTGGCCAGTTAATTAAGTCTCTTCCTCTCTGCAGCGGAGATACTGCTGCCCCAGCAGACCACTCCATAGAAGATGGCTATAGTGTCACCACTGTGAGGAGTGTCCCCTGAACCCCAAAAGACCTCTAGTGTCCTCAGGGGATACAGTCTGCTCTGGGCCTTCTTATAGAGTGTTTGAGTGATCAGTCCAGTCCAGTTTATGGTTCAAGTAGGTTTCCAGTTCAGATTTTAAGGAAACTGCAGAATCAGCCTACCTAATGTCAGTAGGAAGACTATTTCATGAAGAGATAAGAAGCCCATTTTACATGTCACGCTTGGGGGCACGGACTTAGATGGGGCTTGGGGGATTAATGCTGTCTGCTCTTCCTGATGACCTGTAGCGGGTTCAAACCTGCAGTCTCTGGCTCGTCAGGTCCAGAAGCGGGCATTTACATTTACCACTGAGCTACAGTGAGCTACAGTGGTAAATGTAGAAAGAGATTCTGATTTCTTTTGGGCTACAGGAACAGAAAGTATGGCTGGGCCTCGGGTTCAGTGGATGAAAGCTAATGCAGCATTATTGTAATTAGCAGCACAATTCAAAATCGGATCTAGCAAACATTTGGCCAAGCTCCTTTCTCAGCATTGTGAATAGCAGTCCACCACCTGTAATAATCTGTAATTACAGATTATTATCTCCAACATTAATACTCTTGGCTGTTACAGTGGCATGTCTGAGTAATCTGATTATTATAGATAAGAAAATGAACGCATTCTAAGGTATTTGAAGGAAATCGGGTTTTCTAAGCTGGCAGTGGTGAGCTCATGACATACTTCCTGGCTTTATAAGTCAAGTCAAGTCAAAAACTGCCATTATTCTCTCATCGTATCATCGCCGGCAATTACCTCAACCTATCATCAGCCAGGTTTGGGTCAAGAACAAAGCTTGGCAAGTCTCTAGTTGTTGAAGTAGTAATGCTCAGACGGAGTACCAATGTTAACATAGTGTCTTCAGGTTCACTCCTGTCATATCTGCAAGTTTTCCCAGTTTTTGTTCTTTCTTTTTTGCTCAGAGAGACTGAATGACAATCACAATCCTCTTATGCATATCAGTTTTTCAACAGCACACTCCTGTTTGCGGGTGACTATATATATACAACCTAAATGATGGGAACAGAATACAGAACTCTTTTGTTGAAACCTACTGTGTGTACGTTATTGTTGTACCTTTGTTTTCCGATCCTGTCTCTACCTCATGTGAAGAATTTGACCGTGCGCTTGTGAAAAACGTTGCCTAAAGCTAGTGTCTGACAGCCTGGGTGATATCTAATATGCTGACACGGGTACCTGAAACCGGATCAACTGTTTGAACACATGCACAAGCACTACATGTGAACACACACACACACACACACACACACACGCACACACACGCACACACACACTGTGGGAGACAGAGTTGGTGTGGTAGTACCTCCCAAGTGTAGTTTGGGTTTAGGCGCCGGAGCTGTTTAGGATGCCAGCATACACTGCACAAATGGAACGTGAAGAGCAAAGGGGAAACGGGGCTGGCGTCAGGTGTTCGGATGTTAACCAAAGGAGGTGATAACAGAACAGTCTGAGGTCGGAAGAACAAATAATGAATACCTCTGTGGTGACCGGAGGCAGACCAAAAGCCCTGCTTATGGAGATTAAAAAGGATGGTAATCGATCCTTTTTTCATTTTCTCTTCACGTACTCCCTCCTACATTAGGTTTTAAAAATACAAATGTGTTCCTAAATCCTCTCCTCTAAACTTGACTCTTACATATTGTAGGAGTTGAAAGAACAGTCCGCCCTCTGCTTCCATGCAGGAGTAGCATTTGTATGGATGTGTCTTTGTGTGTGAGAGCTCGGTGTGTGGCGGACATTGCATAGCCCGACACCTGTCCCTGCCAGTGAGGGGGTTGATTCAGAGGTTTTGCGGGTGGGGTTTCTGACAGGTCTACCCATGCCCTATGGGCAAAGACACTTCCCAGACATGTGCTTCCTTTACCAGCAACAATACTGTAAAAGTGTCTCCTACTCATGATGGAAAACCAATAAAATGATCTGATCCCAGGATGGATATAAAAGATGGAAGTCGGCATATAAAACTTTATAGGCACACAAGAGTGTTATTAGCTTTTTACCCTTTAAAGGTTTTTTAGTTATGTAGTAGGGATTAACCCTTTCACTTTGGGCTTATCAGGGAATACACCCATTACCTAAGAGGAAGCTTTATTTATTTGTCTTCTATTTGAAGAAGAAGAAGAAGAAGAAGAAGAAGAAGATGATGATGATGATGCTTGATCAAGTTGTCATTGCATATACATACAAGGAAATCTGTCCTCCGCATTTAACCCATCCTATTGTATGGGAGCAATGAGCAGCAGCAGCACCCAGAGGCCAACTCTGGTACTTTTTTCTATTGCTTTGCTCAAGGGCACAGGCAGGAGTATCAACCCTAACGTACATGTCTTTCTGATGGTGGGAGAAAACCAACACAGACACGGGGGACAGATTCCAGAGCCCAGGATCTTCTCACAGTGAGGCAAGAGTGCCGACACCTGAACCACCATGCCCCCCCCACTGGTATTCATAAAACCTGTCAATTTGTTTCCATTTTCATTGCTGGTTCTCTCTAACTTTGCATTTTCTTGACAAAACAGACCCAATGCTGTGAATTCACAAACATTAGCTGTACACGAATACAGTAGGGTCTTACAGAATTATACATTTAAATTATCCCAATGTCAGCTCAGCTTTCTTCGGCAAGTGAAGCGAAACTTTCAGGGTTGCTTTGCGAGGCTAGTAAACCACATCTGAGTGAGGACACTAATCAGACCTTTGTTTCGCATTCATTATAGCTACATTATTTTACAGAGTGAACCAACAAAACAACTGCAACCAATCCAAGAAGACCAAATGCGTCTGATGGAATTTTGGCAGAGGAATAAAACATGGTGGTGCTGAATAGGTTGGGGAATAGGTGCATTATGGTGTGTGCAAGTGTGAGCATGTTCACTAATGTGTGTGGGCATACGGCTGCATTAGAGTGATGTTCTGCTCTGCTTTGAGAGAGATGTAAATACACAGTTGACCGTTTCCCATATTAATATCACCGGGGAAAACACACAGAGGTTCTACATCTCATTTACAAGCTCACTCTTGCCAAGACTGTGACAGCACAAGCTATGCAGCTAAACTAAAACGAATGTTACACATTAAAACAAGACACCAGCATCTTCACACGGGGATGTGGTATTGTAATACCAATAGGAAGAGAGGTACAGGGGAATATGGCGCAAAGTAAGATTCAAAGATGCACAATGTGGGGGAGAGTGAGATGGAGTGAAGGGTACCTGTAAGAGGGAGGTCCATTTTACGTGTCATGATTTGGAATGTGGACACAGACTTCGATGGATCTTAGGGGATCAAGGCTGGGTGTCTTTCCTGATGTCCCATGGTGGGTTTGAACACGATGCCTCTGGCTAGTCACTTCCCAAAGCCCCCGCTCTACCTGTAAGGGATTTGAAAAAAAAATTAAAATTGATGAATAGACTCATTTCTATATAGCACTATTCTAGTCTAGCAAACACTCAACACGCTTCACACTGAATGCCTCACATTCACCAAGCAAAGGTGATTAAGGCTGGATGCCCTTTTCCTGATGCACTGCGGTGGGATTGAACCACAACGCCGGACTCGGAGCCACATGCTCTACTACCAAGCCACTGTGGCTCGCTCCAAACCCTTCATATGCACTTTAGATTCCCTCTCACTAGGTTTATCTTTGCTTTTCAAAGATCTCACAGTCACACACACACACACACTTACTTTGGTACAAGAAATAACTTGATCCAACAATTTTTTTATTTTTTATTTTATTTTACAAATTTGATATTTTGGCCTGACACTGCCCATTTATTCACTTGTTTCTAGGGACAAAAATTATCAAAACTCATCAAATTCTAATGGAGGTGCAGCTGCTGGGTACTTTGTATGAATGCTGCGTTCGACAGCTTTTGCCATAGTGTCTCCAAGCATGCACAGACAGCTGCCGAGATATCTTTTTTCCCCTCATGTGCAGACAAAGTGTAGAAAGACGTCCAAATACTTATATTTAGCTGTATGCAGTAATTCTTTGGCCTGTGGTGAGTATGGCAAAACTTGTCTTTTCATGCCAAGGTAATTGCTATTTGATATAGACATTGCATCCGGGGAAGTACTTTTTTGGAGGGGTTGGGGGATGTAAAACATGAGGATGCTTGTAAGATGGGGTTAGAGTTATTTATCTATGCACTTGAGTCAGTTGGCAGTAAATTTTCTGCTGGTTCTAAAGGTATGATTATAGGTGGTTTTAAAACAGGGCGGGTCCAGTTTGTACAGGCTGGATGGGGATGAATCGAACGGGCGCCGCTGAACCCTGTTATCATGCCCCACCTGGAATCCTGCTCAATCTGATCTGAACAGATGTTCAGAATATTTGGGAGAGGGCCCTTGAGTTGAGTCCACACTTTCAAATCATTCAGTCCAGAAACTTACTTTGATAGTAAAATTGAAATGTCTCTCACAGTCCATGATTTGTCACATAGATGATCTCCTATTGAAAATGGAGCTACCACAGTATGCTTTCTGCAGCTGAAGTAAGATTTGTCTACCACACACTGGGCAGAGCTGCCTTTGCCAGGGTTCGACTAAATCCCCAATTACGAAAGCCACTTAGCACTGTTGGAATGCCACGAAAAGTTCAAGTGTGATCAAGCTGTCACTGGGAGTGTAATGATCCCCTTTGGGATGCCTCTGTCTCTCCATGTACTTCCTCCTCAGGTTGGCAAATCTTAGTTTCCTGTTATGTTTTAAGGGCGTATTTTGCAACATTTTACTCTGTGAGTTTAAGGTGCAGTCATTCCTGAATTATTCTTTGTAGTTGTATTTTTTGAATGTCCTGCACTTATGACTTGCACCTCAATACTGCACTTATAAAGTTTTCTTCCATAATTAGCAGGGCAGAATTTGGCTAATTCTCCACTCACATTGTCCTCTATTCTGGGTAATCCAAGACAGACTGGCTGAGCCTTGGGATGGTCTTGCTGGACCGGAGGAGCTGAGGAGCCGGTGGTTTACCTTTCAGTTAATGGGCTGTGGCTCTTTGAAGCCTGCTGCTTGTCTGCAGCTCAGACCTTATCTGATTACTGGGCCGGTACACGAGGGCCCAGGTTCCTGACTGCCAACCTCAGGCTTGTAGATCTGATTACTGCTTTAACATGGGGACCCTGTGAAGGCAGCCAGAACCAGCTTTGTTTGGTTTGTCTGTGGGGAGAAATGCTGGCAGCTGCAAGCCACTTGATGCACTGGCCTTTGTTTGTTCTCAGCCCAGATTAAAGCACAAAAGTGTTTGTCCTTTGCTTGCAGTTAGGGGGTAATATTATTTCCACCACAGAGATGGCTGCTTTGAGGTCCACAAATCCCAAAGCTTTGTCCAAACTGACTGTTTTCTCTTCCAGAGCCGGTCTTATCTTACTAATATAGAGACGCTTTTTACAATGCAGATTGCATCAAATATTCTTTCTAATATCATTTGAGATGACCTGGGAGGCTTTTGTCGCACTTCAAAGCAATTAACGCTTATTTTGAGTCGCTCCATATTTATGTTGCACATTCGTCATCGTTATCCAGGGACTTGTGTTTTAGCTTTCTCCATTGTGAGAACAAACAAGCACTTCCTTCAAGGTGAAGTTGGAATGATGCTGGAGTTGGAGGATGTGTTGTAAAATGTGCCAACATTACAAGGTTCCCATCCTCTGCTGACTTTGCCCCTGCACGAGACACAGAGTTTAGTATAGCTCTCCAAGTGCAGTGCTCCATTGTCATGGAAACCACATTTCTACCCATCACCATTGCCATTGACTAAATTTATTCATTATTTGGTCAGCAGTTTCTCTCCAAAGCTTCAGATTTTTGCCACTCAGCAGTGGCCTGTTCCTATAAGCTAAAAACATGATGTGTTTGATCGATAAGTGCAATTTACTAGTGGAACTTGTCTCTCATGAGTGCTTTCAGCTTTGGCCTTTCCAATTCATTCTCTTATTGTGCTAGTGGACTGCAGCTGAATTTAGCTGCCGTCTCCATCAACAGTTATTATTTTTGAGTCAACTGTGATGCTACAGTTGGTGTCTGCGTCGCTTGAAAGAACATTCACTTGAGAGTCAAGTCCTACAAAGGTTTCACTGTTTGCGTGACACAGCCGGGCATTGTTGGGAAGAAAGGGAGATGGAAGGGGTTAAAGGGAATAACGGGGTGAGTCTGGCTGCACAGGAATCTCCGCACGTAGAAGCTCTAATTGCAGTCAGGCAAGCCCGGACTAGTACATCTAGCTCTACATCCCCCAGGCCTCTTGTCAGGACTCCACTATGCATTTAAAGCCCATCACTATCAAAAACCGGCTACCCCACTTCCACAACATGACCAAGAAAATCAGCTGTGCCTCCTGGCCTTTTGATACATGTTGGAGATGTAAAAATACCCCCCAAATACACCATTCCAGGAAGTATGAAAGCATTGTTTTATGTTTCTGAATTATAGTTTTGAATGCCTGCAGGATGGTTCGATGAAGCCCACTCCCTCGTTTTCTCCTGTAATCAGTAGTAATCGTGTAGAATATGCCCACCATTACAGACTCAACTTGGCAATTACATCAGGCCTTCTAGTATCCTGTTGTGAAAGATGATAATGTATTTCATCCTCCTGTGTGTTTTACCTCATCTCCATTTCCTTCTCTCTTTCTCTTCTCCTTGCCAGCTCCAGTCTTCTACTTTGGCAACACCAATTACCATGCGGATGAGAGTGACGGCTTTGTTGAGGTGCAGGTGTGGAGGACGGGAACTGATCTCTCCAAACCGGGGACCGTCACTGTGCGCTCCAGGAAGACGGATCCCGTCTCGGCTGAGGGTAGGTGTCCCTACGAAGATGTCCTCCTCTGATCACTTTAACTGACAGAGCTTAGAAAATGTAAACCACACAAGACAATAGACTTAAGTCGTCACCATGTCAGGGCATTGATTTGCAAGCTCAAGAGCCCAGGGAGATGTTCACGCTGTCTTTGTTGGGTGGTTGCATGACCTGAGGAATGTAAACACCATCAGAGGCGAGGGAGAGTCCGGGTGGTTAGAAGCAGGCCCCCTACGTTGAAAGTATTAAATATACAATGTAATAATCTCAGGAGGATAACAGCGGTTTGGGTAAAAGTAGAGCACATAGGAATGCTTCCAATTGTTCCCCACCCTGCTTTTGGGTAGAAGTCTGGAGCCTATCTCCCAAAGCCTTTCTTGTACCTTAAAATGCATTTCTGCCCCCGGGCAGCCCTTCCCCACTAGGACAGTCACAAGCTCTCTTGTCTTATTATCATGGTAAACATATTTAATACCATGCAGTATATTGGACATGCAAACTAACCCCTTGGACATATAGGGGAAGTTTTAAATGTGGAGAATTGCAAATTTCCCCTTGTGGGACTGATAAGGGGATTTGGTTATTATTATTTATAGATGGGTCATAAGGATACATATGGGGAAAGCTTGTGGGGCAAAGGGTGAACCATCCAGTCTGGCATATGAATAATCCTTTTGCCTGGGGAGTCCTCCTGTTCCTCCTACTGCTCCCACAATCACACAACAAACTCCATCTGTTCGTGGCAGTCTACTATAAATTGGATAGTGTCATCTTGACAACACGCAGGGTATTTCCTTTTGTCTGGCTCACTGACTGACATTCACAAAATTGGTAACATGAGACCTGATGTTGAAATGAGATCAACTGCTGTGGTCAGTTTATGCTACAGTTTCTGTGTCCTATAAGAAGTCGGCTCTCTGAAACATTGTTGACCCCTATTGTATTATGGAGCAGCTGGTGTGGATTATGTCGGAATCAGCCAGAACCTCGACTTTGCACCGGGGGTCACCATGCAGACATTTCGTGTTACCATCCTGGATGACCTGGGCCAGCCGGTGCTGGAGGGGCCAGAAAAGTTTGAGCTTGTTCTTCGTATGCCCATGAATGGGATCCTGGGAGAGCCAAGCAAGGCTACCATCCTCATTAATGACTCGGTGTCCGACTGTGAGTGGAATTCTCATTATCTTCCAATTCAGCACATTCTTTGTGTTAGTACTTTGCTCTAATTCTGTTAAATTCCATTTTATTGGTGAATCCTTTTGCCTACTGCTGCACTGATCCCCAAAGAAGATCAGTGTGTATTAATGTATTGTAATTTAATCTAATCCTTTTAATATATAAGCGAGACAAAATCAAAACACCGAACAGACACAAATAGTTAATTCTAATGTTCAATTTCCCTATGTGCTTTATTTGTTTGCTGTAGTACCAAAGGTCCAGTTCCAGGAGGCTATGTATATGGGGGATGAGAACTCAGGGAAGGTCTCAGCCATTGTGTACCGGAGTGGGGACATCAGCTACAAATCCACAGTCCGCTGCTACAGCCGACAGGGAACAGCCCAGGTCATGATGGACTTCACCGAGAGGCCCAACACTGATGCCTCTTTAATCACCTTTTTACCAGGTAGTATGGAGACTCGTAGGGGCAGAAATATTACATGTGTGTGTGTGCCTTGGCCTTTCCTAATTTAATAAAAAGAAACAACCCGACCTCTCTCATGCCACTGAAACTATGCTGGAAATATCTCTGATGGACAACCCATCAATGTGAAAATGTGATAACTGGTTTGCCAAAAGGCGGCACTGTATAAGAAAATGCATAAAGCAAGGCTACATACAGCTGTATAAAGTCGAATTTTTAGCCAACTTTCTTATACAGCTGAATTTAATGTTGGGACTTACACTTTTTTTTACAATTCAGCCTTTCGGCAAGCCAATTTACTAGTTACATTCACAAACTGTCTGTCATTGGAGTCACTGGTGGACACTTTTACGCATAATTTGGGGCTTTTTCAAAGACATACAGAACAGCTTATGGCTGCTAACAAAGTGTACTCCCTAGGTAATGTTGAAAATCATGACTGAATACTGAGAACCTTAACGGCCGAATGTTCTTCATGTTCCTCTTTTCTCCCGTTTTTACTCAGGGGAAGTTGAAAAGCCTTGTGTTCTGGTGTTGGTTGATGACACGGAACATGAGGATATAGAGGAACTCCGGCTTGTGTTGGGAAGCCCCAAGAGTGAATCCCCATTTGGAGCCACCATCGGAATACAGAATGAGACAATTATTAAGATAAAAGACGAAGCAGACAGTAAGAATGCCTTGTTTTCCTATATCGTTTTACTGATTACGCCTCATTCATGACATAACACCAAACTGCTTTGCTTATGTAACAAACTAAAAATCATGTCACTTTCTCAGAGCCCATTATTAAGTTCGGGGAGACCAAATTCAGTGTGAATGAGCCCGAGGAAAGTGGCCAGGTGTCCGTGGTGAAGATTCAAGTGCTGCGTGTTGGAGACACGTCTAAGGTATCTGTTGTCCGAGTTCATACCAAAGATGGATCTGCTACCTCTGGGGAGGACTATCATCCCATCTCTGAAGGTTAGCATGAGTTCACTTCAATCACATCAGTTTCTGTTGGTGGTTGACAGGAATCAACCACCATGTGCTAGAAACCAGTAAAACTCCACAAAGTGTTTTAATTCCCTTCCATCCGCAGAACTTGTGTTCAGAAAGGGCGACACGGAGCACTCTGTAGAGATAGAGGTGCTATACGACGGTGTCAGAGAAATGAGGGAGGCGTTTACTGTCCACTTGAAGCCCGATGAAAACATGGTGGCGGAGACGAAGGTGAACGTTAAACCTAAATGTTGTATAAATGGTCTAATTCTCAACTAGCTTCCTGTATCACGAGGCAGCAGCAGACCATTCCCACTGAACAGAATCTCACACCCCTCGCTTGTCAATCAACAGATGAGCAAAGCCATAGTCTATATCGAGGAGACCAGTAGCATGGCAGATGTCACCTTCCCCTCAGTGCCCCAGGTAGTGTCCCTGCTACATTATGATGACATGGACAGGATCAGGGACTACCATCCTGTGGCTGGCTATCCCGTCATCTGTGTCACGGTATGTCTCAGCAGCCGAAGCAAAACAGAGTAGTTAAGACTTTTCGCTCTTATCTTGCTAATAATTTATTCAGAGACTTTTTTTTCTCCTTTTTAATCAGCAAATGCATCACACTTAAAGGTGTTGATGAGATAACACTCACTAATTGTGCAGACTTCACTTAATCAGCAAGTTCCCTTTAGGAGTCATCAATGTAGAGAAGTTACCGTCTCAACGTTCACAAGTACCGTTTATATTCCAGGCTTGCAACCCAAAGTATCAGGACTACGATAAGACGGGCTCCATCTGCATAAGTGAGAACATCAACAACACCTTGACCCGCTATCGCTGGCTAGTGAGCGCCCCCACTGGCCCCGACGGTGTCACAAGCCCTATGAGGGAGGTGGACTTTGACACCTTCTTCACTACCTCCAAGCTCATCACCCTGGATTCAGTCTACTTCCAGGCTGGCTCCAGAGTCCAGTGTGCCGCCAGGGCAGTGAACTCCAATGGAGACGAGGGTCTAGAGCTCAGTAGCCCCATTGTGTCTGTCAGTGTGGAGGAGGGTGAGCTATTCTCCCTCTACAAATTCAAACATTTAACACAGCTTCATCATTCTCCCTCTGATAGGAACACCTCAACATGAGAACCATTTTTTTGGCTGCACTTCAGTCTCCCACTGCAGAACATTCTGTCCCTGCCCCTGACTTCAAACAGGAAAGATAAAAGAATTTGTTGTGATAAATTTTAGGAAAACCAACCATTTGATGTGCTTTTGTGGCTTGGTTGCAGGAATGTGCCAGCCTCGTGTTATAGGTACTGTGGGAGCTGAGCCCTTCTCTGCAAAGCTACGATACACTGGTGCAGAAGACCCAGACCACCCAAACCTCATCAAAGTGACTGTCAACATGCCCCACATTGATGGTAAGAATGGCAGATTGCTTTTAGAGGGATGTCTATTTAAAGAACCTTCCTTTCATCCATCAGGACATTTATAAGGTAAAGCTTGTCAGGACTCTTGAGTTTTCATTGACTTTTTGTACTCCTGTGGGCAAAAGGGGTATATTTCACAGTGGAATGACTTCATTTCATAGAAGTCATGTCAAGTCAATTTATTTGTATAGCCCGTTGTCTCAAATGGCAAATTTGCTTCAGTGTATCTTGCTCCAAATATCTACATTCACCCTCTCACAGCTTGCACATTTCTTTTTAAGTGTGTGAGGTGTAGCACTGCTTTGGGTAAAAACAGGTGTTTGCAAATTATACAGCAATGAAGTAACATATAATTAATCTAATATCTCTGTATCCTGCCTGTCTACTGGAGAGAGAGGGCCTGTTTTACATGTCACCCTTAGTTCCTGCATTGTGGGGGCGGATACAGACTTAAATGGAGCTTTGGGGAGGATTAAGGCTGGATACCCTTCCTGACGTCCTGCTGTGGATTCGAACCTGCTATCACTGGCTCATTAGATTCAAAGTGAGCGTGCTAACCACTGCGCTACCGCGAGAATCTTTTGAACGGATTTCACTGGGAATCCAGCAACGGGTTCTAATAGGTGACCATCAAGCAGGAGATTGACTGGTTTTGAAACCCCATCCCTCTGGGAAAATCTCAAACGGGAAAATAATGTTAATGTGGTTCTTTCACATCACTCATGAACTAAATTCTTTTAATATTAAGCTGCTTCAGTGGAAGGTTCTTTAATCAATAACCAAGGACTGTCTGACTTCATTGTGTATGTTCTCCCTAAGGTATGCTGCCCGTAGTGTCCACCCGGCCCCTCTCTAACTTTGAGCTCACGCTGAGTCCTGATGGGACACGTGTTGGCAACCATCGTTGCTCCAACCTACTGGACCACACTGAGATCAAGACCCGATACGGTTTCATCACTGATGCCACCAAAAACCCAGAGGCAATCGGAGAGACCTCTCCTTATCAGTATAGCACCTCTCTGAGGGGATCCAGCACACTGCGCTTCTACAGAAACCTCAACTTGGAGGCCTGCTTGTGGGAGTTCAACAGCTACTATGACATGTCAGAGTTACTCAGTGATTGCGGAGGCACTATCGGCACTGATGGACAAGTGAGTAGCTCCACCTCTGATCTTAAACTCACCTCTGACCCCCATTGTCACCTCTGGGGATGTGGCGTCAACAGTCAATTCACTAAAGCAGTCAAGAATGACCACCTGCTGATAGGAATGTAGAACCCACAGTTATTGGGTAGTTCTTTTCAATAGCAAGTCTTGTCCCTTCTTTCCCCCCACCAAAAT
The DNA here is from genome assembly GCA_900302585.1 of Regalecus glesne. Taxonomy (NCBI): domain Eukaryota; kingdom Metazoa; phylum Chordata; class Actinopteri; order Lampriformes; family Regalecidae; genus Regalecus; species Regalecus glesne. The sequence goes on along the minus strand of OMLC01023187.1, from coordinate 21,498 downwards.
CTCCCTGAATTTTAAATTGTAATGAATCATTTACAGGGATGTTTATAGCTTGCTTAGCTGCTTGGATTTCCTTTTAAAAACCCTAAAGTAACTAATAACCGGTAATGACTAACCCAACAGCTTACTTTTGGGGTTTTCTCACACTTCTTGTTAGAAGTTTCTTTATCGTGTCAAAACTGAATGTCAATACCCGCACCCTTATTAAAATCTCAATCCACTTATGCCATTAGGCGAGCTTCGAAACGGCAGCTGTCATAAGTAAAACTCGCAAGAGAAAATCCTTCAGCCCCCCCCCAAACCTTCTGCTACACGTCTCAGACTTCAACATTTGCATTCATATACTGTTTGTTGACTTACAGTTAATTAAGGTAGATCGTTGAAGCCAAAGATCAGCCTGACAAGTGCAAGGGGCACATTTTGGTAAGAGGTCTGCTCTGGCCAGATTCTCCCCCAGCTCCCTGCAGAAGATCATTAACCAAACTCAGTCCTGCAGCACCTCGCTTTTAGATCTGATGCTGTAATGACTCCTTACAAATCGGACATATTTAGGTCTATGCTAGTTTGTTAAAGAATATTTTCATTTATCGGGGCTTAAGGTTTATCAAAAAAGGCATCGCACTAGTGAAATCTGAACTTGCTCAATAACTAGATATTTTGCCTCGGTCCACACCATGCAAAGAATTCATTATTATTTGGTTTCCTCCAATACAGCCTAAAGTAATAAGCATATTTTAAAAAACAAACAAGTTTGGATTAGTTTGGATTAATGTGAACATCTCTTTAAAGTGAAGTACCAGATATTAGTGATGTAGCTGTTTTATCATTTAAAATGGCCCAGACAGCCTTCACTTCTTATATGATGCAAGCAGCCGCATTGGTCATTAAATGGACTCATTTTTATACAGTGCTTTTCTAGTCTAGTAGACACAATGCACAGACTTACAATGTCAGCCTCACATTTACCCAAGCAATAGAGATTAAGGTCGGATGCCTATCTTGACGCCCCGTGGTGTTATCGAACCTGCGACACCTGACTTTGAGGCGCGCACTCTACTCCCCAATCGTCCCCGGTCCAAAAATGAAAAACTAGCTATGGTGTGCTAAAGTTATATGGTTATATATGGCTCTCTACTTCAATACTTTTTAAACCCTAAGCTCACTGACATTTAGTAGTATCCTGATCATTAGATGTTGTTTTCCTTGAGAATGAGAAACCTAAAGCCACAACAGTAATTTTATTGCTTATGATAGTAGCCACATAAACATCTAGAATCAATGCAGATGTTGTTGCTGTGGTTGCTATCAAATAGAGCAAAACTCATCTGTTTATTCTTGGAATGTACTGTAAAAGTAGACAGACAGACAGACAGACAGACAGACATACATATAGATAGATAGACGGATGGAACCAGTGTCCTTGGGTATCCTGGAACCTAAGTCTGCTAAGTAGGTGAGCAGGCCTAGTAGAGACAGTCGGTTGTGGGCCTGAGGCCAGTGTCATGTCAAAATGTTAGGGCTTAGCGTCCAGCTTAACAAAACCACAGGAATCCATTAAAGTCCAGCAGGCATCGTCAGGAGGCCGGTCTACAAATCATCTGCCTGAGCTCTCAGCGCCCAAGGTGTAGACACATAGGAGACATGTTTTCACATGAACATGGAGCTAGTGCAGACAGGTACCTCTCTCATGCAGGTCAAAGCAAGGTGCAGATTAAGGAGCTTAGTGAGCTCTCTCACATGGTCAAAACACTTGGTTCTGTGTCTCAATATAGGATGACTTGTTTTGGGAAAGAAAAGTTCTGAACCAATGTAAGATTACAAAAGCTTCCACAAACATATACTATTTCAGTCTATTCATAAGTAAATGTAGGATCCTTTTACTTGTGCTGTTACCTAAACTTCCAATACAGTATTATTTGTAATAGAGGCAGATAGAAACGCAATAGAAAAAAGGATTATCCATCCAGCCATCCATCATCAACCACTTATCTGAAATCGGGTTATGGGGGAACTGGAGCCTACCTTGGTACTCATTGGTTGAAAGGCAGGGAAACACCCTGGCAAGGTCACCAGTCTATCTCAAGGCTGAGCAGTTAGAGAAACAGTTTCTTGCTCAAGGACACTTAAACACACTTCTCTGTAGGTGCTGGGATCAAACTTGGGACCTTACGATCACCAGACAACCACTCAACCCACTGAGCCATGCTACCCCCTAAATTATGAATAATTTCTTTTGGTTACTTCTGGGAGAATGTAATGCAAAGCTATATTTCAGGATCAAAATGAACTGTATTACTGTCAAGAGGTTGTGAGCAGCATAGAAATTAAGCCCAGAAAACAAACAACCACTGGTCCGCTATCTCTCTTTGACCATCAGAGATCTCTGGTGGACTGATAGTGGAAGCTCCCTGACAGCCGCAGGCACATGACAAATTGCTTCCCATTGGTTGACGGCTCATCAGAGGCTTTTTAGAGAGAGGCAGCTTGGTGATAAACAGCCAGCAAACCTTTGTTGGTCCATCGATCACTTTTTAACTGGCGGTCCAAAAGTGGCCCACTGGTGGCAGGTACTGATATCGAAAAATATCACACTCAAAATATAGATGACTAGACTGAAAATAAGTTACAAATAGACAGATGTTCATCTTCAGTCTGACTGAAGAGGTCACCTGTATAAGTGATGAAACCTCTCTCTAAATAAACCCTGTACCCAGATGAACTGATTCCACTCTTTTTCTGACCTTCCGGATCTTTTCCCTTCCTGATATGACAATGTCAATTTACATGAGAGTACATCTCACCCCTCACAACTCCCTAACTGGGATTGAACTGCAATTAACTGACATGTTTAGCACATATAATACAAGCACATTCTTTCAATCAACACCTTTATCATGCATTTCCATTTAGTCCCATTCAAAGCTTCTCCCTACTGGCCATGCTTGAAATGCAATAGATCCGTTTGGTCCAAGTGTATTTTGGTCAACGCTGACAAATACTCCCAAGGTACGCTGTTTTTCCCACCAGTAACAGATTTGTAAGCTGTGAACATGAGAAGCTTGAGTAAGTTACCAGTTTCTGATTTCCTAAGCACAAGAGCTGCTACACTGCCATTGGATGTTGGAGGAAACAGGAAATCTGAGCAGCCCTATGTCAAGATAGTGTCAATGTAAGCGACCACCAGGTACAACAACACCCCTTAAAGAACACAATATGTCCCTCCAACATTGGGGTTACCGTGTTTTATTTAATGTTACCATGGTGTTGCTGCAACACTTGAACATAACATGGAGCTAAGACCCTAACAGACATCCCATTCTAGAAAAAGTAATTTCAGGGCGTTAACGCCTCCTATCCCCTCCTACACACATACACAACCATGCACAGGCACACATGAAAAGCATGTCAAGGTGTCCTTGAGCAAGACAGTAACACCCCTAACAGCTCGCTGAGCACCACACAGCAGCTGCACTCATAGGTCATTGTATGCATGTACAATCACAAATGAATAAAACATTATCATTATTTTCTATGGTTGACCATTGTGCAACATGACTCCTGTCATCCCAAACTTATGATACACAAACTTTTGAATGAACGAGGAGCTACATGTCGAACCCATCCAGATTGAGCGGGCCTCTCATTGATACCCAGCATGCACTGCTCTGTACCCTCACCCTCAGTGTGAAGTGTTTGTCAAAGTAGCATTTTAGCTTGCTTGCATCTACATACACTCAAGAGTGTAATTATGCGACCTTGGGCCGGATCCTGCGGCTCTGGGAGATTTGACCTTACTTGCAGCTGTCAGGGAGGAGTAAATGCCAATTCATTGGAGACTCCTGGAGTTTCCAGGATAGGTGGAAAGTATTCTTTAAAAACTGCTGTCATAAAACCTCTCTTGATTCTTTTGTAAATATAAACTACAAAGCAGTTAAAAAATCTTCAGTTAAATCACTGAAAATGTATTTTTTCAACAAGTAACTAGCTTTTAACAATGGATTTCTGGATAATTTTCAGTCAGGATTGGCCTCCACAACACTGAAACCGCACTTAATAATGTGTTTTACGTGATATTCGTCAAAACACCAGCTCTGGCAAAACGTCTTTCTTAAGGTTACTTGATATTGGTGCAGCACTCGACTGTCAACAACACACCACTGGATAGACTGGAGAAATTGGTTTCAACTGGCTACTTGGGGGCCATGGTAGATCAGCAGTAAAGCACACACCTCCAAGTCAGGTATCGTGAGTTGGATCCCACCACAGGGCATCAGGATAGGTCATCCGGCCTTAATCCCCCATGCTTTGTAAATGTGAGGCATACATTTTAAATCACTTTGACTGGCCCCTAGACTAGCAAAGTGCTATATAAAAAAGGGCCCATTCACCATTTTACCAATTACCATATTTGATCACAAAATGGATTTTCCGGTCCCCAAGACTCAACACTCAGACCAGTACTATTAACTCTTAAAATGTTTCTGTTTGGTCAAGTTCTGCACCACAACAAAGTCTCCAACCACAACTTCATAGATGATACTCAAATATAAATTCCTGTCTTGCCAAGTCATTATGGTCCCTTAGATACATTGTCACTGAGAACATTGTCTTTGGCCCTTGGAAAGAGAGGTTGAAAGTTATTGCTATCCTTGAATACCTGTCAATCAAGACTACAAACCAAGCCTGGATGTAATTATAGACTCTGAACTAAATTTAGAGCACCACTTTCAGACAGTAACAAAGTAAGCATATTACCATCATAAAAAGTAGCAATAATAAGATGTCTCGAGAAGACTGACCAGAATAGCTCAGTGATAGAGGGGGTGCCTCCAAGTTGGGCGTTGTGGGTTTAATCCCACCTAGGGGTGTCAGGAAGGGCATCCATACTTGGGTAAATGTTAAGCATTCATTATAAAATGCCTTGAGTGGTCACTAGACTAAAAAGGTGCTGTATAAAAGTGAGTCAATTTACCATTTATATGTACACTCCTATTTCCAATAGATTAAGCTATTATAATGGTCTTTTCTCATCTCCCCAAAAAGCCATCAAATAGCTGCAAACCATACATAATACTGCTGCTAGAGCTCTACCAAGGACCAAGAAGACTGAAAATATAACTCGAGTTCTCAGATCCCATCGCCAGCTTCCAGTGAATCATAGGATCGATTTTGAAATACCACTCCTTGCTCATAAATCAAGACTGAAATACATCACTGACTTGCTTTTAGAATGAATATGAACCTTTAGGACTCCTCAGGTCATCTGAGGCTGTTCTTAAAGTGGTTCCCAGAGTAAAAACCAAACATGGTGAGGCAGCTTTCAAGTCATTATGCAGCTCACGCATGGAAAAAAAAGTAGCTGAAGAGATTAGACTTGCCCCAAGCATGAGCTCATTTAAATCCAAGTTAAAAACTTTCATATTCACCACTGTGTTTCACTAATCACTTTAATAATCACTTTAACTCTGTTTGATTATCATATTTGTATCCTTTAGTCACCTTTTTAATTTTTATCATCTTAATATAGTTCTTATTCAGATTTGTTCTTGCTATCTTGTCCTGTACCTCTTTTAAATGTCTTTTTGCCCTTATTTAAAACACTGTGTATGAGATTTGCTATATGGAAAAAACTTGCCTTCCCAATCAATAGATCACACACTGTGTCGCTAAATTATCTATGAGCAGTGTGAATTACATCAAGTTGCGTGAGGGGGTAGGCTCTTTGCTATGTGAAATCATCTCTAGCACAATAATTTTATTAAAAACTGCCATTATATACAACTTTTCACACACGCCCCAATTGATAAATGTTTGCTTTGTAAGTGAGACTCAAGGTTCAATCAGGAGTTCCTCACTCCTCCAGACCCAACCATGAGTCAAGCTTTTGTTATTTTACGATTTGTCCTTCATTTTTCCTTCAGTTATTTGTACTTAAAGCAGAATTTCCGGATGTTCCAATGACACCACTTAGGAAGGAACAATAAAAGATATGTGTGGACAAATTTGAGGCAATAACCTCCATGTTGTCTTTGAATATAGGTTCTGAACCTGGTCCAGTCTTATGTGACACTGCGGGTGCCACTTCATGTGTCCTATGTGTTCCACTCTCCTGTGGGAGCAGGAGGATGGCAGCACTTTGACTTGCAGTCAGAGCTGAGGCTCACATTTGTGTACGACACTGCCATCCTGTGGAGGGATGGTATCGGTAGCCCACCAGAGGCAGAGCTACAAGGTAAGACTTTAAATTGTATTCATAACATCAACCAAAGTCATTATTGTAATTCATATAATTGGTTTTTATACAGTTTGCTGATAATTTGAGTTCACTTATAATTTACTTGAGGTACCAGTGTCTTGGCTGTGAGCGAGCAGAAACTAACAATTCAAGAACTTTATTGTCATTGTGCAACCACAATGAAATTGTCAGCTTCAAATGGTGCATACAGAGAATAAAGACAGAGAAGAGAAATATAAAATATCAGCAATTAGAATCTACACACAAAACAATAAATACAAAACATAAGCAATACATAGTGCAATTACTGATAAAATAAAAGACAATCTGTGAGGTGCAAAAAACATTATCAGCCAAAAATGCAGGAAGGATGCAGTGGACGGATTGAGTGGCTTAAGGTGACATGTGAGTAAATATTACAAATGCTGGACGTAACCAATGGTGGCAGCACCTAAGTCTCAGCAGACAGAATAAATGTCTGAGCTCATTAGCACCACAGCTTTTGGTAAGAAGCTGTTTTCAGTCTATCTGTATGTGTACAGGTTGAACTGACACACCTACAAGAAGCAACTAAAAAGGATCCAATGTTTGTCTAACTTTTTTTGCAGGTGCCCTGTACCCAACCAGTATGCGTATAAATGGCCAGGGACGTCTAGTAGTCAACTTCCGCACCGAGGCTCGATTTAGAGGCCTGTTTGTGGTTTCACACCCAGGTATATTAACACGGGTTCATGTCAACACACTTGCCATTCAGATTATCCGTTCCGATACATATGAAATTTGATTTTGTCAATAACTTAAAGCTGAAATTAAAATAAATTCAGCATAGTCCATCTTGACTAGCTTGACTAATACACCTTTGATGTATCACATGGAACGTTAATAGTCCCCAAACTTTTCTATGAATTTGGAACTATTCTACATAGCTGGACCCTGATTCAAGTTGCAACTGCTTTAACGATGTATTCCACGATGAACAATTCATACTGTGATTTTATTCATATCAGAACCTATATTATATTATAACTTCTACTGAACTCTCCAATTTATTTGAAGTGTCCCACATAATCAAACAAAATACCTATTCAAAAATGTTATGATGTGAATTCCACAATTCTGCACTTTCCCATCTCAATAAGCACTGATTTTGCTCTGTAGTTCTAACTTATGTCATTTTTGTCATGAAACTGTCATACTGGGCTATTCTGTTGTTCTATTTTCAGTTTATTACTTAATTTCCCCCCCATCAGCTTCATCCCTGTCCTCCATGATCATGTGTCCGGACCACCCTGGTTTGACCTTTAACCTGAGTCTTGTGAGGAGTGAGCCCACTTACAACCAGCCCATCCAACAGTGGACCTTTGTCTCTGACTTTGCTGTGAGGAACACATTGAGTTGCCTTTAGATCAGTTTGATTGTGTGCAGTATTTTGCAGACCTACATTTTATCTTCTCTTGCCATGGGCTATATAGTTTGTGCAGCTGTGTAACTGAATAGATCCTCAAAGTACTGGACATCACACACTTAATGACTGGTACTTGCACATTTTTATCTTCTTGCTTCATAATAGTAGATTTATGGGTTACACCGAGTAATGAGTTATAACAGGAGGAAAATGTTTATATCCTCCTGTTTTTTCTTCTCTGGCATTCAAATCTCATTGACTATTGGAGGTGTGCATTTAGGTTTGTACTGCTGACGAATTTTCACCTCAGGACTATATACAAACTTTAGTTAAGAAGCATTAGCAGTTAAAATAAAGCATGTTTTAAATCATCATCCTCCCAATGTAATTGGGAAGTATTGCATTTAAGTTCTGAACTCTGCAGGATAAGCTTGTGCCACCAGTCTATTTCAACCACTCCACGTTAGTGTGACCATCTTGGAAATATTGAAAATCTTGGCTTAGCCCAGTCTTAAAAACTCTTTCCATCCATCTCCACCTTATAGAATCTCCACTCTTTGCTTCTTTCCAGGTCCGTGACTACTCTGGGACATATACAGTGAAGCTGGTCCCCTGTACATCTCCTCCCAACCTGGAATACACCATCCCACCTGTCTGCAATCCCCGAGAGCCTGTCACCTTTGACCTTGACATTCGGTTCCAGCAGGTGATATCTTCATTCCTAAAATACTTCACTTGATTCTAAGAAATGTGTCTTCGCTCTCCCCACATCCTTTGTATTTTTGTCTGTTGTCTATCTGTGTCTTTCTATGGCTTTGTTCTACATCTTTGCATGTGGGGACCTTTTTGCAGTGTATCTGGTCTTTTGTGAGTGTCTGTCTGTCCATCTGTCTAAAGGTCTATTTGCTCTGTGCTTCCAGGTAAGCGACCCAGTGGCTGCTGAATTCAGTCTGAACACACAGATGATCCTGCTCTCCAAGAGGACACTGTGGCTCTCGGATGGCTCCATGGGCTTCAGCCAAGAGAGTGATACTGCCTTTTCACAGGGTAATGCCAACACAACATATTCCCTGAGTTCAGGAATGCTCTTGCCCAGTCTAATCAAACAACTAAGCTGTTTAATAGAAGTGTGAATCCACTGGCCTGACAATTTGATTCCAATACTATTCCCTTATCAACAAGTCAAATGCATGATGTATCTCAATGTATCACATCCTCAAATTTCTATATTATTGCAAATGACGACACTTTCATTAATGAATATAAGCAGTCCGATAAATCTAAACTCCCTCTTGATTTAGCAAGAGCTTTCAAAAATCAGACAAAAGTCTATCATATCAAAAGCTGCATATTTTCAGTACCAGTGTCGGTGTGACCCACGTCAGTATATAAACATTAAAAGGACAAAACATAAATCGTTCTGTAGTGCATTACAAGTGTGCTGTCATCTGCAAAAACAAGTTTCTATATAGCAGCCCTTAGGCAGGGCATTCCCTGAAAATGGAAAACATCACAAATAGGTTCAAGTAACCAGCTGAATCCTGTTTGTGGTGGGGATCAGCCAAGGGTAGACACATACTGATCTGCTCAGTGTGACGAGCATGTAGCCCTGGATATCTAAGGCCATCAGACACCTGTTACTGCTCACTCTCGTGTGGCTAAACGCCACTTGTCCCACTAAGAAATTGGACCACAATTACAAGGGGCTGCGTAACTAGATAGCATGCCACAGCCTTCTTTGTTATAAGAATCGACCAGACAAACCAGTCCACCAACTAAGAGTGGCCATGCACCACTATCCACAGAATCGGTCAATCATTTCCGTGTTTGTGCCAGGTGGGTTTTCCCAGGTTGAGTAAAATAGACCAAAGAGTCCACTTTTAATCAACTACTAGTGGAAAATAAAAAGTTGTTGAAAACGTGGATTACTAAAATGAAACTGTATCCTTGTTTTTTTCTACATAAATCAATACACGGAAATCTGTAGTGAGTACGTTTTAATCAGAGATTAAATTTAACCTAATGTTAAATAGATGACTGAAAAAGGATGCAGTGCCCTCAATCTTTAGTTGGAACATTGAAAACTTCAGACAGCATTATATCTATGTGTGTGTGTGTGTGTGTGTGTGTGTGTGTGTGTGTGTGTGTGTGTGTATCCCCTGTAATATTAATATCTCCTTGTTCTCATGAAACTATGAATGTGGTTATGAAACATTGACTTAAGTGAAAGATTTTGCATCTCTAAGAACGTAATCAATAATATTTGCTTAACTGCATTAATTATCTGTATGTAACATTGAGAAGGCTTAAAATATGGCAACAATTTCAAATAATACTTAGTAAATCACCAGAATTCATAGATAAGTATCAGAACAATTTGATAATAACAGATGCAACCGGACATACATCCAAGTGCACTTCAGACATACAGTGAGCTACAAAACTTATAAATCCAATGCAACCCTGAAATGCCTTCTTGCATTAACCCTTAATGCCCTCTTGTCTTTTCAGAGGTGAAAAGAAGAGATAAAAACCGAGAATTGATATTACACAGGCAAGGAAGTATAAAAAATATGTCAGTTTGAGAAGAATGTGCACTCACCTCGTTAATAAGCTAGCCTGACAGCTAACAAATTACTTCCGTCTTCTTTAGGCACATTCGTAGCTCCAGAAAACTCCGTCGAGGTTTTCTAACTTGTGAAAAGAGGTTGATGTAATGTCCAGTTTGATGAATATCCAAAGTAAAAGTAAATATCTGGTATCCAACAAAATACAACATGTTAGCGATTCCAACACGGTTCGTTACGCGTCAATGGCTCGCAGCTGATGCTAAACACAAACGTCCAGTTCAAGTCATGTGACTCATTGGCCGCTTTCAAACCGCGGTACTGTCGCTGGTTCTGATCATTATAAATGCCCCCCCTCCCGAACCTAAACACATGGGTTTCCCCAGAAACTGTCCTATGAGTCATGGGTATAAGGCCACCGGATCACTATCTAACATCTTTTATGGTGGGAATTACACTACTATCTGACGGCTGTTTATTCGTGTGTTGAAGAGCTAGGAAAACTTTATCTTTATTTTGTTAGCCACAATCACACAACCCTCTTTGTCGCAGAAAAGTAACGTCACCACCCCGCTGCCGTGCATTGGTAACGCAGTCAAGGAAATTTAGTAACTGTATGGAGAACATAATGTGCATATGGAAACATGGACTAGGCCTTCGTGAGTTATTACTTGACTTGTTAATGGTCTAGCCAGTGAGTGTCCACCACAAAGCTTAGAGTTAGAGGGTGTTAAGGCCGAATGTCATTCCACCACAGTGTATCAGGAAGGGGATGCGGCCTTAATCCCCCCGAAACTCCATCTAAATCCGTGTCCATCCCTATGACGTAGGCACTAAACTCAACACCTAAAACAGACCTCTCTCTCTCTCTGTCTTAGCAGGCTTTACTTTTGTCTTATTATGTTCTGTCACTGCATCGATGCAGAATTCTTCAAGTTTGCATCGCAATAGACGTTAGAATCGAAAAATGTCCACACATATACTGTTCAACTTAATGTAGGAGAGATGCAGATTCTGAAAACCACGTCCGTTCCCAGTTCATTTCTCATAGGCGACTATCCCAGGAAACAAGACATGGGGGAAGCTCTATTACTGAAGTCTAAATGTTCTATATATGCAAACAGCTGAAATAATAGTCTTGCTTGGCCCTGAACAGCTTAGTATGCAGAAGAGCAGTCCTCCTATATCTTTCTTTATCTAGGAGCTTCACTTGATGAAGTGGCATATATAGGACGTTTTCTTCTCTCTTTTGTAAATTGTAAAGCTGTAACAATTATTATCTTCCAGAGCAGACCAAAGAAATTCTTTTAACTGAAGCCCAAAGATTGTCCCTACATTCATCTGTTATAGACCCTAGTGCGCGCGCGCATGCACACACACACACACGCACACACACACACACACACACACACACAATGCCAATAATTTTGGCAACTGCTCCCACCCCAGCCTAAAAAATAAAGAATAGAGATTAAGATGTGCCTAGCAAAAGCAAAGACACATTATTCATTTTCAAAATATGTCAGGTAGACATTCTATTCTTGTCCCTGTCTTTTAGCAGTGTCACCATGTTGTGTTCTAGTTTGTTTCTCGTTTGCAGTTAATTTTAGTTCCCATCTCAAGTCTGTACCAGTGTGACAGGTTCATGTTTTGATCCCACCGTGCTTGCAGCAGCGTTTGTGCTTGCTTCCACTTGTGAACTCCCTGCTGAGAAATATAAAGATCTTCAAACCTGCCCTCGCCTACACCTCATTCTCTGCACACCTCTTCTATAAGTGTGAAATGGGCAAAATCAAATCTACATTTGGTTACTTTATGTCCTTTTATGTCATTTGAAATGAGCATCCACAATCATTTCTGTGAGCTGCTCCTTATGGACCCATGTCAGGCAGTTTGTGTGCCATCAAGTGCGTGGGGTTAAAGGTGAATATCTGAAATCAGCTGTTGAGACTTTACATCCTTAAGTTTGCTAAATTGCTTGCAATAAAATCAGGTCTATGCATTTGAGACGTGCGTACTGAGACTAACACACCCATTTCTTTACTCATTATAGGAGATATAATTTATGGCAGAGTGATGGTGGATCCTGTGCAAAACTTGGGGGACTCCTTCATCTGTAACATTGAGAAGGTTTTCCTGTGCACCGGAGCTGATGGATATGTCCCTAAATATAACCCTACCAACTTTGAGTTTGGCTGTCTGGCTGATGCCCCATCCCTGCTGTATAGATTCAAGATAGTTGTAAGTGCAAATCTATCCATCATACTTGAAACATCTACTCAAGGCTCCTGCACTGATTTGATCCTAACTTCTCTGTGACAATGCTATGATACTCTTCTTTGCCTTTCGACTGCAGGATAAAGCCCAGCCTGAGACTCAGGACCGATCATTTGGAAATGTAGCCTTCAATGCCTTTCTGGCAGTGGACGACCCAGGGGCATTGCCTCTAGTGAAGCAGCCTGGGTCAGATGGCTTCAGAGTCGACTCCTCAGCCCTTTTCCAGGTAAGTAAGCTAAGCATGAAAACCTGACACTGTGCTCTTACAAGAATACCAAGGTCCAGTGAGAATACCAGGTAGGATGCAGGGTACCTCTCTATCATAATATAATGACTCGTTCCAGTTGTAATCATGGCAATCATAATTAATGCTGTCAATTCTCTCTCCAGGTGTCTGCTGGGAGAGAATGGTACATTCACACCATCTACACCGTCCGTTCCAGGGATAATGCTAACCGAGGCATAGGGAAGAGGAGTGTGGAGTATCACTCCCTGAGTCGGCACACCGCCATCGCACCACAAAGCCAGTCTCGACCCAGACGATCAGCCAATGAGGTCCAAGACGTCGTAGAAGAGATTGGTATGAATAATAACCGTGGCACCAACATCCTGCATATAGCGCTGGACCGCGGTGGTCAGCAAATGACCAGCCCAGAGAAAGAGATCTTCACCAAAGGGATTGTTCCCAGGGAACTGAACCAAAAAGAGAACAGTGATGACACACTCGTGCTGATCATAGGAATCTTCGTCGGGCTGCTCCTCACCATCCTCATCGCCATTACGGTGGTGTTGCTGATGCGTTCGAAGCACAAGAAGAAGGACATGCCCAAAGGCTCCAGTAGTACAGAGCCCATGATGACACAAGGCCTCAGCAACACTGACAGCTCTGAGGTCTGATGAACAGACTCCCAATCAAGATTTTTGTTACTGTTTTTGTTTTGCAAGTGCCTCATATTTAGTAACACTGAAGAGGGAGTGTAAAACCGCACAAGTTACCAGAGCTTTGGTTCTACTCAAAATTTACTTGAAACACCACATCAGCTTCCTCTGTCCGGACAGAAATAGGAAAACCAGCTGTGTCCGAATCTATAAAGGACACTTGTCAAGTTTTCAGCACTCATTGATAGTTTAGTTGTTTTTGCCTTTTTTTTTATCCAAAAATGATTATGACGTGGCCAAAGGTCCTGCAAAAGATTTGACTTGTATGATATCCAGTTAGTTCAAGAGACACTTTTTTGCAAAATGACATGCAAACTCCAGCTAGTGTTAACACCAGAAGCAACTTTCTGTTTATGATTATTTAGCTGTGTCAAGACACTGTATGGAAATCTCACACAGGGGAAACCTTCCTCTGTGTGTACGAGGTTGAGAATGATATGCCCTGAGATTCGACACGTGCCTAAGAAAACACTGGGTATCGAGGTTTTGAGGATGTATTTTGCGATCGGTAAGACATTTTGACAAGCGAACAATATTTGCAACATCGTTTTACTGTGTTCATGGTTACATATCTGCAATTTTGCATGCATTGATTTTTGAATTCTACAATTACGTGAAACTGTTAAAAAAAAAGATTGAATTCTACTTCAAGTGAAACTGTGAGAAAATGACATCAAAACTACTGCAATCTAAAACATTTTACTGTGTGGTTTTACAGCATATTACTACATGAACATTGTTCATCAGCAGAAGTGAGCTGTTCCTGAACAGCCCAGGTCACGGGTGGTTGTCGGAACATACGTTTTTAAGACCTTGTGATTGACACATAGCACTGAATCAAACAAGGGTGGCAAAATTTGTAGAGCCCGTAGAATTAAGGTGATTTACAAGACAGCTGGCCTGCAATGTACAGTGTAGCATAGCTCCAATCCCACAATGCACCACAGCATTTATTTTCATTATGCACGCAGCTGGTACGCTTTGTAAGTTGTTGACTAATGTTGCTTAGTAAAAATGGCTGGACCTCCTTGCCCTCCATCACCACGGGGCTTCTTTTTGTTGACTGTGCTGAATCAGTTTTTTCTCCAAAACTTCCTAGAGGGTATTTTCAAGCCTTATTACATTATGCTGTACTCCATCACAACTTTATCCAAATTCAGCTAAAGGGAACTTTTGTCTTAGTACCGAAAATTAATATCAGATGCTTTCCACGATCATTAGCTAGAGTTATTTATTTATTTTTGATGATGACAGATGCTTAGTATCCTTTTCCCTTCTTTTTTAGTCTTTGTCGTGATTGTATTTTTCTCAAAGAGGTTGACTTTTCCGCTTCACCATATACACGTGTTTGCCATACCATGACTGAAGCGGTTTGATAATGAGAAGAAACGTGGTATAAAGTATTGGACAGTTTCTTTTTTCTCAGCCCAGGCAGTGGCTTACATAGGGTTAACGTCTGGAGACATGGAGTATTTCTTTGAATTACCTCGTACTGTATTGTAGAATCAACGCTGACCTCACATTCACTACTTTTTTATAGGCCAGCTTCATTTGCTATTTTATTTTGAGGAAATAACACTTTCTATGCAACCGAGTACATTATACCTTGATGTGACATTCATCCCGTGAATGATTATTTTGGTGCACATGTTTACTAAATCCATATTTTGACACTGTATCCTTGTGCTGTTGTATTTTATGTGCAAATAATTTGATTTGAATGCATTTAAAGTGTGTGTTTATGCACATGTATGTATGTATATACATATGTATTACTTATAAATATACCATGTGGATGTTTTGGGAATGGTCATTGTTCAATGATCCATATGTGCTGTAAGTATGTGTGACATAGACCAGAGGCACAAGGTGGTCTACAAATAAAGATTTTTTTTCCATATAATATTTCATGCTTTTGCTCTTTTTCTTCCAAGGTAACCACATTTGCACTTCAACATCCAGCAGTAACGTGGGATAAAGGATTTCACAGTGGGATGCCTTTAAGCAGTTGTCTTGGTTCACCATCGAACTCCAGAGGACTTGTGCAGATACAGATGCGTTATTACAGTTTTGACAGGTTCGACAACACTTGGTTGAACTGCTTATTTCTGTTGAACTGAATGTTGGTAGGAGCAGCGTGGCTCAGTGGGTAGAGCTGTCATCTGCTGATCAGAAGGTTGCGGGTTCGATCCCCGCACCTGTAGAAAAGCATTTCAAAGTGTCCTTGAACGAGAACTGTTCCCTTAATCGCTCTGCCCTGTGATGGACTGGTGACCCTTCAAGGGTGTATCCCTGCCTTTCGCCCAATGAGAACTGAGATAGGCTCCAGTTTCCCTGCGACCCGACTTCAGATCAGCGGTTGACACTGGATGGATGGATGGATGGATATTGTTACTTTCAAAAGACAGTTACAGTTCTCATTATATTCCCACAGCTTACTGCCAACCACTGAGGTGCAAGGTGTCGTGCGGCTGATAAATCACCAGATGGCGTGACGGAGTAGTACGGTTCTCTGACCTGTGTACTGTTGTTTTCTGTTGCACTCCTAAACTGATCAAGATAGTACAACATTGTGTTGTGTATGATATTCTGTGTTATTGCCCAAAGTAGTTAATGTTCAAGCCAAATAACACAAAAATTCAATAGACCATTAAATGAAAAAAATCTGCAGTACATTTATGAAAAGTTGGCCATATTTCACAGAAGCAGGTCCCCGTGCTTGTAATACATTGTGTGATAAAGCAGGGCCCGTCAACCTTTTGGAACTCAACACCCACTTATAATTGCAATTTTTTTTTCGAGAGCCACGAAAAAAACACAACATGACAAAAAACAAAAAATATACATAACTGAACTGTACATATGTGTTATGCCACTGTCAGCTGTAAATCAATGTTCTGCTAACCCTCAGGGAGACACTTGGACTTGCTTCTGAGAAATAATGAGATCATGTTGCAGTGGGATGGGTGAGAGGTTAACACATGGAGTATTGATTAGAGCTGCTTTTATTTGCTTCATTGCCTTTGAATTTTTGACAGTCACAATGGAAAGCCATCCATCCAAACTGGAGCCTATCTCAGTTCTCATTGGGCGAAAGGCGGGGATACACCATTGAGGGGTCACCAGTCCATCACGGGACAAGGAGCAATTGGGGAACAGTGTCTTGCTCAAGAACACTTCGATACGCTTTTCTACATGCGCTGGGTTCGAACCTGCAACCTTCTGATCGCCACACGACCATTCTGCCCACTGAGCAATGCCACCCCTTACAATGGAAAACCCTGATTCATAAATAGGTAGGGATGAAAGGGTCCAAAATATAAAGGCTTACATGTCGTGGTTCCTATGGGAGGTAGTCTGCAAACTAATAATAGGTGAGAGTGAAGCACCGCTCTCCCAGAAACGTGCTGGTTCTTTTCTCAGTTCAAAATGGTCGTTAAGCACGGGTCTAGCGTTGTAGAAAGCCAGCTTACTTCACTGTGGTGCAAGAAACGTAAATGACCTACATCAAACCTTTAACACAGCAGCAAAACATCGAGTTGAGTGTATTTTTCTAGTCTAGTTAACAGTTAACAATGATGCAGTTCCGGTGACATCTGGTTGGCTTATCTGCCTAGACTTTCCGTCAGAAACAGTGCGTTCACTTAGGGTCTGGCGCCCTCTCCTGGATTTATTTGGCAACATCAGGGTGTATTCCTATCATCGACTCAACACCGTATGTGCAAACACTTATACACCGTATTTCCAATCAACATAATTTTCGATGAAGTGAACATTGAGCTAGTGCATTACATTATCTAATTTTTTTATCATGGGAAGCTCTATGTAAAGCAGGACATCCCCATGAAAACTCCTGTTCCTGCAGTTGCTTAAAACAACAGCAATAATAAAGCAGCATTGCTAACTTCGGTCGACTAGTCCAGCTGTATGGTAAAATATTGGCTTGCCCTTGTTCTCTTCACAAGTTGGTATTAAAAGTCATCACTCACACCAACAATTCTTCTACTCATGGTGTCTTCAGAGAGTGGTACTGCTGCTTGAATTTCGGCTGACTTCCCAGCAACGCGGCACATGTCCACAGGACTACACAAATGAAGCTCCTCTGCAACTTTGTTGTCCGAGTGTCCCTGGAGCGCCATGTTTGACAGGATTTCAATTTATTGTACTTCCGGCTCAGCATCACTGCCCGCAATTGTGAATTCAAATTCAATGTATTCAGGGTCGTAATACCTCACCACACGTTTTGGAGCGTTCACTGACGCAAGCTTGCCTCCAACATCACTTTTTCGTTTCAGAAACGGGACCATTTTGTGTTATTGCATCTGTATGGACTTCTAGTCAAAAGGGGTAAAACGTGTTTGTTTCTATTCAATGACGTAATTAGTTCATACGTAAATAGTTATTGAAACTATGCATTTTCATTTGAAAGATTTTTATTAATATGGATCCGTGGGCACATTTGGATGTAATCATGCCAAGCTTTGTATTCTGACTTTAATTTTGGCCTAACCATCTGGCAGTATAATTTGCCTCAATGGCCACTAGATGGCACTCTAATTCACATCAATGGCCCAGTTGGTTGAGAAAGGTTGTCTTAGTTCCTTGGCACCGTTGTTTTCCGGTTAAAAACAGTCAACTGTACAAAATCTCCGTAAACCATGTGCTTTTATTACCAGTGCATATTCATAGAGAAAGGAAAACGGTTTGGATCGGTGTAACACAAGTTGACTACAATAATGATGCTTTCAGCACTTGTTCAATAAAAGTCAGGCTCTGACCCATTGTACGATGTCAAGGCCCCTGTTTGGCAACAAGTCAAACAATGAATCAGGTGCATCGAAAAATGGCACCTCTCTGGTTTTGATGTTGTTTTGGTGCTCTGTACTCATGTCACGGTGCAAGGCTCTGCAGCAGTTCCTGCGGTTTAACAAACTGGCAAAAGTTAATAGTGTTTGGATGCTTTGCACAGTGGTATGACAAATAGCATCAGGCCAAAGAGGTACCTTTCTTTATGCATATGGTCCAT
The DNA here is from genome assembly GCA_900302585.1 of Regalecus glesne. Taxonomy (NCBI): domain Eukaryota; kingdom Metazoa; phylum Chordata; class Actinopteri; order Lampriformes; family Regalecidae; genus Regalecus; species Regalecus glesne. The sequence goes on along the minus strand of OMLC01023187.1, from coordinate 3,052 downwards.
TTACTGCTGTGGCACAAGCTTCTCTATGACAATACACAAAATGAACACCAGGGGAATTGTACTGTAGCTCTATCACCACAGTATATTTCCTTGGGAATTCTGGCACTTAATAGGCACAGACTTGAAATGCAAACCCAACAGCATTTTGAATGTCTCCATAATCTACAGGTATATAATCACAGGCAAGTGTATGTATGCTAAAATGTGAACTCTGCTATTGCATCAACCACCTTAGATGTATTTGTTAGCAAATATCATCGGACAAGTTATAACCTAACACGTTCTACACTGTTTCTATGCAAAAAAGCAAAAGAATAAATAAATAAATAAATAAATGGAATTCATGTACATTGTTTCCATGGGCTTTGATCCAGATTTGATTTAGTAGATATCAGCAACTTTCTCACAAAGTCTTAACACTTAGATGGTGATGCTCCATTATTAACGTATAGTTTGAGAACCAATGTGTGGTGACACAAACCTGCTGCAGCAACAGGGAGGGGAGGGTCCAAAGGTTTTTGCAGATATGTGCACATTTCCTGTTATGGAGTTGCGTGGAATTGTTGGCTCTAGTGTGAGGTTTAGTTCATTCAAGAGGAAAAACTAAATCAAACAGACATTTTTCTGAATCTGTGTCTGTAGCTTCTCATCGGTTGAAAATGGAGCTGCTTTTTAAAAAGACATCATCTACAGAAGATGCCTCAGCTGTTGTGAGTCCAGCTTTGGGAGAGAGTGTCAATGTTTACAACCATTCACAACGGTGGGAACGATGAGTTTGGCGCCAGGATGAATTTTCCCCTCTTAGGGAAAAGGAAACGCGAGGCTCTAAAGAAAAGAATAAGCGCATCAAATTAGAAAAATAATTTGTAAAGGCTGCGCTTGTGTACAAAATAAAATAAATTAGCATTTTCTTTTTTTTCTTTTTGTATTTTTCTTCAAAACAACAGATATCAACAAAATCAATTATTGTGCTGCTTACATTTGCAATAAATATGACACGCTTTTTCTTTCCAAGTGTGCGCTGGAGCCTTTCAAAAGCACAAGTATTAACAGCTGCCGTACACATTGGTTCGAAATGCTGGAATCGTTGACTGCTGTGTTCAGTGAATAACCAAAAAAAGGCTTCGTGTGTCTCAAAATCGTAGCACATGTAAATACGGAGTGATCTAATATACACAATATACATTTATGCATATACAATACATACAGCAAATCAATGCACGGATGGTGGCCACATGTTTTATGAGAGATGTCAGCTTTCCGTAGAAAGGAAGAGTATGTTTTAATTGCTGGAGAAACATAGCCATTGTTCATTTCACTTTAAGCGCTAACTAGTTCATGACAAAGCAACCGATGGGTAAACTCCATGTTCTTCCCTAGGCGTTTAAGATTATAGCAAACTTCATGCATTCGAACAAGTTATGGCTAATTTGTTTCTCTTGCCCAGTCCGTTCTTACAGGAGGTGGGGTTGGACGATATCATAAACGGTGATTCATACTCAAAAATGCTTTATATATATATACTATATATATATATATAT
>OMLC01023179.1:1678-35784 GCA_900302585.1 Regalecus glesne | reverse complement strand
GGAGAGAGAGAGAGACAGAGAGAGAGAGAGAGAGAGACAGAGAGAGAGAGAGAGAGATACAGAGAGAGAGAGAGGGAGAGAGAGAGAGAGAGAGAGGGAGAGAGAGAGAGAGAGAGAGAGAGATACAGAGAGAGAGAGAGGGAGAGAGAGAGAGAGAGAGAGAAGGAGAGAGAGAGAGAGAGAGAGACAGAGAGAGAGAGAGAAGGAGAGAGAGAGAGAGAGAGAGAGAGAGAGAGAGAGAGAGAGAGAGAGAGAGAGAGAGAGAGAGAGAGAGAGAGAGAGAGAGAGAGAGAGAGAGAGAGAGAGTGAAGGAGAGAGAGATAGATAGAGAGAGAGACCTAGGACAAAAGGAGAAATGAGTAACACAATGTTTACATTGGATGTAATCTTTAGGGACCGTACCGGCACTCCACCGTCACTGTGACACAAATCAGAGGAGTCACCTCAACCTGTACATAATTAGCCTCTATTCACAGAGGCCTCATTTAGCATGCTAATACCAAGACTCCCTGTTTAGTGGGTGTTTTTCCCTCTCCGTGCATGTATGGAATCCCACGGGGTCTTGTCTAATACAGATAACTGCACTATTTTAGCTCAGGCCCGCTGTGCACATAGTTCTGAAGACCAAACCTGGAGAGAAATCCCACCAGTGTAATCAGCTGTTTTCTGAGGACGAAGGAAGGGCGTTCGGCTGAAAACATCTCTCGGCTAACTTTAAAACTGGAAAACAAAGATGGGGTGAAAAATGTACTAGCACTGCTGCCTTAGAGAAAGACGGTCCTGGGTTTGAATCCCACCCCAGGTCCTTTCTGTGTGGGTTTCCTCCCACCATCAAAAAGACATGCGAGCCTCACATGGGTATAGGGGTTAGGTTGGATAAAGTATTCTGGGTTCACTAGTGTCCCCCTCTGGGTGGTCCAGGCCTCTTGGTTAAGTGAAGGGAAAGTACTCTGCTTCATTCTCCTCTGACAACCAAACACTGTGCTTTCCCCACCAGACCATGATGTGTGGACTAGTGAGGGCTAGTGGTCATGTGACTTGGAGGAGACACATGCTACCACTTCCTCCTTCCTGTTGATGTTCTAGAGGGGATCAGAGAGACTGACCCAGCAGTAGGACACTCAGGGGATTCAGTGGGGGGGGGGGATAAAATAAAAAAATAAAATGGACATGCGTGTCAGGGTCACGCCTGTGTTGTTGTTCTTCTTGTGGTTGTAGTCACATCATAGCATCAGTACTTGATGGCGGCCTCAACATGCTCCATGCCTACACCCGTGGTGAGGACTCCTGTCAGCAGACTGCTACTTCAGCTGATGCTTGGTGTCTCAGTTGAGTGGTGTGGTAAAGGCCACAGGGTGCTCAAACTGCATTTCTGAGGATGACTCTACCTACGAAGGCAAGCCAACAAACCACCTACAACTGAGTGTGTGTGGGTGGTGGAGATGTTTTTCAGACCAACCACAGGGGGGTTTTTTTCCCAGTCAGCAGATGAGTTTTAAAAAACACACAAGCCCACCTCCGACCGACTGGGAAAGCTAAAGCGCGGCTCAGGCGCATGAGGCCAAGCGTGATGGATCGTCCTGCAGTGAAGCTGGCCTTAAGCAGAGCCCTGAGAAGACAGCTGTGAGATAAGAACAGCCCCGTATGACTGCACATCTTCTCTCTGTATCGATCCCCACCACCGCCGCCGCCGCCGAAGCTGGAGGTCTTCACATACCGAGTCATGGAGAGGCAGCTGAGGAAACAGCTCTGCGGGTCTAGCAGCCATCTATAAGTGATAAAGACCCAGGCGGATAAAGACCGACCCCCCCTCCCCCCACACACTGCTCAGTCTGGCTCAGAGGGAATACTAAAACGGGGGATGGAGATAGAGAGCTTTGTTTTTTTCTGGAGGGGAATAACATTTTTGTGTGTAATTACCTTTCTGGCAGATAACAAGCCGTTTTATATGGAAAATGAAGCCTCACCTCCGCCTTCAGCAGGGCCAAAAAAAAACATGCAGACTTCAGCTCCATGCACATAGAATATTGCCCTTGGAGCCGCCGTGGTCTGCAGGAGCAAACTATGGCCGAGCTCTGCGGAGTGGGGAGGGGAATTACCCTTGAGATATTTGGAAACAGAAGTGAGCTGAAGTTAGATGAGACTGTGAGCAAGGCCTCATCCCCAACGGGACTGAAGCTTCAAGTGGAGAGACTCTGGGCCTCTGAAGCAGTAAGACAGGCCCTGCTTGTGGTGGTAGAGGTCCGTCTTTACCCGTCATGACGCCATGATTAGACCCCACATTGTGGGGTGGACATGGACTTTGATGGAGCTTGGATTACGACCAGATACCCTTATGTGAAAATATATATATACACACACACACACACACACACACACAAACACACACATATATACATATACACATACCCATCCCCGGCCCCTGTGAGGTACTTCTGACAATTTCAAAATAAGTCCATCCTCCCTGGCTTTGGTCCCAGCCTGCTCTTGATCATCAACTGCTCTCTCACATCCAGGTCTGTGACTATTTTAAAGTTGCCTGTATTCAGCCTCTCCTCTACCATCCCCACCCCCCAAAAAAACAGACCTCTTAATCCAGCAAGGTTAGAGAATTATAGATTGATTTCCAAACTGTCTTTTTTATCCAAACTCCTTGAAAAAAAGATGTGGACCAAATCCAGAGGCCAATTAAGTGTCGTAACATTTTCAATAAATTTCACTCCAGCTTTCACCACAAGCACACTAGTGAGACTGTATAACTTAGTGCCCCATCACAATCTGTGAATAGTCTTATTCGTTCAGGTTTAATTCCCCCCTCCGATACCAACAATCATCTTACTTGAAAGCTGGATTGATATTTTGGTAAAATGACAAACGGACTCATTTTTTATGTCTTGATGCATGCTCGTTTTAAATGTAGCACTTTTCTATTCTAATCACTACAAGACTTTATACGAACACCTCACATTTACCTATGCATAGGGGATTAAGGCTGGACCCCCCTTGTTGACACCACTAGAATCGTACCCATGATACCCAAAATGAAGCCACGTGCTCTACCATGTACAGAGTAAAATTGGTTTCACTCTTATCTGACAAATAGATATATAAACAATTGTGTCCTTGTCGGCTGCCCTAAAGTGTGGATCCCCTCAGGGGTCTGTCCTTGAGCTAATCTTTTCTTCTCTTTATACATGCTTCCTCTGGGTCAATTGTTTAGTCACTTTCAAGGCATTTCATACTCTCTGCCAAAGCCAAGAACCTTAATAAACTTTCCTACCTACTTTCCTAAATTCCTCGATTTAAACCCTGAAAAAACAGTAGTTCTTTCAATTGATCCCGAGAACTTTTTCAAGCATGGCTCAGTGGGTAGAGGAGTCGTCTTGCAATCGAAAGGATGCAGGTTCATTCCCGGCACCTGGAGAGATGCATGTCAAAGTGTCTTTGAGCTAGACACTGTTCCCTTAATTGCTCTTCCCTGCGATGGACCGGTGACCATTCAAGGGTGTATGCCCGCCTTTCGGCCTATGAGAACTGAGATAGGCTCCAGTTTCCCCGCAGCTTAACTTTAGACAAGCAGTTAACAATGTATGGCTGGAACTAAACCAGTTAATTTCATCAGTTCATTGCTCCACTTCATCAAAACACCAAACCTACCACTAAAGTTAGGTATCATCTTTGATCTGAATATATTTTGACCACCATTTTACTAAACGTGTACAAGATCCCACATTGCCATTATTCTTGCATCCCACCATTGGCTACATGTAACATTTAGGATAATCTAAATGATCTTATTGATTACATTAGAGCACTGCATTATCTTGCCCCATTAACATTTGTGATTTAGTCCCCCATTCCAGTTCAACCACTCTGACCCTCAAACTCATTCTTCGAAATCCATTGCTCTTACTTGTCTTGATGCATTGCTCCTACTCTCAACTCCAAAACAAGAGATGACTGCACTCCTTTACATATTTAGCCCCAAGCCCATGGAATAATCTTCCGTCGATCAATTATATATGCAAATCTTGGGACAGTTTTATGTGGTTTCTAAAAACCCAACTTTTAAGCAAGCATTTTTAATAGTCTCTTCCCTGCCTTCTGTTTTAGTTCATTTTAGCTTGGTCTATATTTCTCTGTGCCATGTTTTTTTCTCATGTTATACATTCTTTATTTCATTTATGATTACTTTTCCCAAGATTATGTGTAAATCACTAGGTAAATATGTTTTTTAAGTGCTATATGAACACACTAGAGCATTTAGAGGGGAAAGATTCACAAAATTACCAATTGGTCAGCTTATAGCAACAGACAGAATCATATGGTGCTATAAGCGATGTTGCCAGATCTTCTTTTAGAATTGACAAGGGAGAAATGATAGGACTGTTGTTAACATAATCACAGTTAAGTGTACAGATTAAATATGACATACCATTATAACGTTTTTTAGTGGTATCAAGGGAGACAGAAAGGAAGAACAACAATAGGTTGATATTATTGTCTAATTTAACAGGGACCGTGAATATTTAGAATGCAAACACACCAGATTTAGAAACCAGGCTTATGTTCATGTTTTTCCAAGCAATTAGAGGCTGTGTCTTACTCATGGACCCTTTGGCATACTTTCTGAAAAAAACAGGGATCAAACCACAAATCTTCTAACTACTATACGACCACCCTACCTCCAGACCTATGCCACTCCTAAATTATTGGGTCTGGAATGGGGCTTGCAAGGCCAGGGACAGGTTATGGCTACAACAGCCTTTTTCTCAATAATTGTATGTTTTAAGTTATGATGTCACTTGAGAAAGAGTACACGGCATAATCTCACATACCTTATTTTAGTGTTGTTTTGGTCATGAACGATTGATTTGCTTAAAAGAATGGATCTCCTGTGTGTACCAATTTAATTGAGTCACTTCCTGAAATAATTCATACCATCTGCATAGATGGTAGGATTCAGTTTTATCCAGTATTTTCAGTGTTCTTTGATAGTTTATGGAGTGGTTGCATTGTTGGGTTGCTTATCTGAGATCAAGTTGGGACACAGTATGAGAGATGGGAAGGTATCATAAGAGCAGTTGAACAGAATTGCTCCATCTGTACTTACTAGATTTCAAATAACTTTAATACTAGCAAGGCTATATCTAACAAGGCCTGATATTTTGCTCAAAATCTCACCGCCTTTTGTAGTTTACAATGTGTGGTGAAACTTGCAACATGTAAAAACAGATGGCTGAGAGTCTCAGATCCATTCACTGTAAGGGAATGTTGTATATTCACTTAACATTCAAAGTGCGCTTGAGCCCCGATATAGTCACCAAGTGAGTCAAGACTACTCTGATCCTGCTTGAAAGATGTGCATGTTAGGGTTAATACTCCTCTATGTACTTGACCAAGGTAATGGAAAGAGGAACTGGGGTTGGTCTGGGGTGCGGCACAAAGGTTGCTTACTTGCTTCTAACTATATTATTTACTGATGGTTAAATGCAGATTGAATTTCCCAAAGGGGATTAAAATACGTCTACCTATGATTTAGTTTATGTTTCTAAAAGTTGTAAGTAATTGAGTAAGTAGAGGAAGTAGTCGCAAATACTTAATTGAATTAATTAGGGGTTGTGAAAATTTAAGCACTGCACTTTGTTATAGCGGCTTTCAGTTTGCATATGGTATTATTTAACGAAAGTCTCTGTTCACAGGCTTATCCTTCACAAATGACCATTTTCTGTTCACCAGTTAGCGAGGAGAACTGAACAGCGAGTGGGACTTATACCATTGGTAACTACTGATTTTCCTAGGAGTATCACTTATGAATAAGACCATTACTCTAAGAGCCACCAAGATTGCAAATGTAACTGATTTTTTATCTTCACTCTCAAGATGCTTACCATCTTTGTGTCCGTTTTAAATGCCATACTTTCCATCCTTAATTCTCTTTTTTCATTCTCAATTCATAACCACATTACATTGTAAAACACACAATATGTATGTGCGAGTGGTTAGGACTGGAACTAATCTATGTATGTACATATGCAATTATACTCAAGGACCATAAAATAAATACAAAAGTTCACAAAATGTAAGTGTTGTCAAAATGTCATTGTTTTACCTGTCCCTTGACATTCTCCATGAAAAACTAGTTAGTGGTTGCAATCCTAATCAGACCATCAGGATACACATTTGTAAGCCTGCCTGTTTTTTGTTTCTCAATGTTGCCTCAGATGAGCAAGCACTCACACAGACACAAACAAAAAGCTAATAACCTCATACATATAACACTTTAAATGTGGTCAATCTTAGGCCGGAACAGTGCTCTAGAAATGACCAAACGTCTGATCTGAGCATTGTTACTCAGGAATCTCACTCTATGTTACAGCAAGGTCTTGACAATGGTTTGTTAAAACGGGTGTGGGGGTTGATGGCACACTCAAAGGGTTATCAAAGAAACCGAAAAGCTCCATATACTCCACAATATCTTAAAATCTCATTTCAAATCAAATCCTTATTTCCCCCATGTGTCCAAAAATTAATCCTAGTCAAAAGGCTGCAGTAAATCAGGGTTTAGCAGTTGTGGAGGCACTTAGAATTCTCTAGGGTTTCAGTAATTCTCTGTCAGGTTTGTAAAGACAGTTGATCTTGAGCAGGAAATATAACTGCTTTTGGTATGTTATCTGGCTGTTTCCCTTTTCCTTGGAGTTCGAGGTTAAGGTAATTCAGCTGGGATTTCAGTGAGAAGGGTCAATTTTAACATCCAATCAGGGTCCTATAGCTTTAGCTTAGCCCCCCAATTGCTTGTGAGAAAATAACAGATGTAGGAAGAAGAGTCCAGGATCCAACACCTCGCCACGCGATAGCCATCTCACTTTATAGTGCATCACTATATCACCATCTTTTGCCTCATATTCCTCTAGAACTGCATGGGATTACTGATGATTAAGTGCCTTGCCCTTGATAAAGTTGATGACTTGCACTAGTATCCACATCACATTCTTTAGCTTTTGGTTTTTCAATTTTGACATAGCGCCTCATGAAGAACTATAAAGTGAAAGGAGACAAACTTGGGAATGCTATCTTCTTTTTCTATCAGTTCGAGACGTCCCTTCTCCTGCTTGGTGCACACCTTCAGAGGTTTAAACCAGCAAAAAAAAAATTCTCTGCAAAAAAAGTAAACCAGTGCTTGAAAAACATCCTGCCCTCTGGTCTGTCTATGAAGTGGCAACAGACATAATAAGCTCCTCCCGAAATTCATCCTTTCAAATAAAGCAAACCCACACACAGAACTGTGCTATGTTCCTTATATCAACGCTCTCACTGTCTACAATGCTTTAGCATGGTACTACAAAATATGCAATTTGATGATCTGTTGAATTATGTAAAAGAAGACATTTGAATGTCAATATTTGCATTATTGTGTCCTTATTGGTAAAGGTGCATTAGTTCACCTGAGGTAAAAATTATTAATTTTACCATCCATGGAATTATTAACATACCTAGCCAGAATCCATACAATCTCATAAGTGGCTTCAGTTGATTTCTCAGCAAGAGACTGATCTGCAATTCTTTTCTGTTGCTCAGTCAGTTAGTCTGTCATATGTTTAACTTTATTAGTCCACAGGTTGCTACCTGGTGAGTACAAAACGTCGTACTTGGTGTGAAAAGTACTTGAGGAATGTTAAAGTTTAGACCGTTTACAATTGGCATGAGTCTTCTTGCAAATTAGGCAAAGTAGATTGGATTAGTCGTGCACTCATCTGTATCCTGAAATTTTATGTTTTCGTCCTGAATTGACCAACCAACATTTTCTTTGCTGGTGTAGCATTCATGTCTTGGTCATTTTGGCAACTGTTGCCATCTGCTAATCACTTTTCTTATTTTACTTTTCCCCCCTCAAAATAAATGTTACCATTTTGAGTGGGGTGGAGGCAGACATTTGATTTGATGTAATGTTACATGTTTAACTCACAAAACCATTCGCAAATGCAAAGCGACACACAAGCTGTGTCCAACCATGAGCTCATACTCTTAGCCTATGTTCTTAGACCTATCTTCAGTATGCTGCCATCTGCTGGATAAGTTATCTCCGTGTGGTACAACTGGTCAAACACTAACCTTTCAAAGTAATAACTATAGTCTCATCAGTGGAATTCTATGAGCAGTAAGAAATAAAAAACAAAAAAACATAATGAGAAACATTACACTGCGCAGTCGGAGCTCCAGTGGAACCATGAATGATTTGGCAGACAAATAATTTTAATTGACGGATTCTAATGATTAAAAACATTGAAAAGAAGTGATTTGCCAATTGCCAAGACCCACCCTCCTCTCCCCTATTGACTGGAAAACACTGACTTTGTTGGTTGGACTGGATAGGTTTGGGCATGAGGAGTAAGATATTGAGAGTAGAGATATCAGGTTCAGAGCAAATCAGAGGCAAAGTAGTATGCAATGGGATGTCTTTCCAGAATATGAGTAGGGGGGGAAAAAACCACCCCATGTCTGTTGTAACCGATGAAAAGGATTAGTCTCACTTGACAGATTTTTTAAATATCAGACCCTGGAGCCCTGTAAATAAAACTACAATCAAGTTTGCCCCAGCTTAGCCTACACAATTCACTATTGTAATGTTAAAATATAATGCTGATGTTTGACTGCTGGTCCACCTTTCACGTTATTATTGCAAAATCAGGCATGGCTGACATGAATATTGTCATATTTAGGCCGAGAGGCGAAATGATGGGGTGACAATCATCAATTTAACATAAAAATGATTTTCTTTAATGTTTACTACTCTGCTTGACTAACTCATTCTTCCTTTAAATAATTTAACACCTGCTGTCTAAAGAATGAACTATGTCGTCTTTATCTTTGCCTGCTGCAGTGCTGTAGTTCAGAGGTTCTTAGAGGTCATAAGGTCAGACAAAGAATGAATAAGACGGCTTGGGACCTGTGATTTTGTAAATTATGCCCAGCTACATGACACTCTAAACCAGCTTCTCGAATAGAATTATGAAAAGACATTTTGCATTTCCAAGGTAACTTTCAGTCCAAATAACATGTACACAAGACCTGCAGAAAAGCAAGTTCTGCAAATCGGGAAATACTACATAATGTGCCTAGAAGTGGATTTGGTAGCAGTAATGCATCAATCTGATATCTAGCTTCAAAATCTCCCTAATCGGTGTTGTTTGATATTTGATGTCTTTTCATCAGGAATTGGTCATTTCAATAATAAAAACGGCAGAGCCCATGTGAATTTCTATGGAACAAAATATACTACATACCTTTCTGTTTTACTCCATTTTGTAAATAAACAATTAGTGTAGCTCAACCTTTCTGTCCAGAGTCATACTTCATAAAATAAACGATAAAGTAATGGTAACTAATGTTCCTCAGGAAAGTTCAAGACAATCGGTTCCAACTTGTTCAAAAATAATATACCCTAGAATGGAAATGTTTATCAAAGAGTTGCGAAGGTTACTTTTGCACATAAAAAGACAGCTAACCTAGCATGCTTTTGTTCATTTGCAACAGTTGCTGTTGTGGAACACTATGTTGTACACACTGAACAAAGAACCATACTACTGAGTATCAGTGTGTGGCAGTCATCTACCCTGAGCACTCCCGGGTTGTTGTTGTTTTTTTGTTCCAATACATACATGGCAGGTTCGAGCGTGCCTCAGCACCTTGTAAAGAGAAATGATAGATAAAGCACGACTTGCTCAAATAAATCAAGCTAGGTTGAGTTCCTGACATGTAAGTGACATTAACTTGATATTGCAACGTTTAGTAATGGTAATTAGTGATGGCATAATATTGAGGTGGTTCTGTATGATAAAGCCATCATTGAGTGCAGTTTCATTACTGAAATTCTGCATGATGCAAGATCAAACAGGCTCTAGACTCAAATTATTGCCTGCATATGAGGAATAAATATATTCTAGTGATAAACTGTTGGATGTCTAGTCGATATTATCTCTGAATACAAAATTATTTTAAACTGGTACTTTTGTTCACTGTTTGGCTGTTGACCATTTCTATTAAAAGGTTTCTGAACATAACATTGCCTTCTCTAAATAGGTTAAATGAGAAATTTGACCCTTACAGAACTGATAATTAAAGTGACTAGAAAATAATAAAATCCTCTAATGGGGACAGTACATATTAACGAACATTTAGAATGTAAATATGCCAAATTTAGCTACCAGAGTGATTTTAAAATGACTAAAATCCAGAAAATCTCAAGTCCCATCATAGCTGAATGCACTGGTCATAAAATGACCGTTATAAATGATTCATTTCCATTTCGCTCTTTTAACTTTGTGAACATATACAATAATTTCAAAATATATGCAGCCAAAGAACCATTACTTGAAATATATATTTCAAGTAGAATTAAGTAAAAGATATCAATAAATTATATTGTAAATCAAGAATTGTTTCGACCGAGTACACCCTCTTCTGCATTTTCAAGGCTATGTATGCAACAGCTTTTTGTTTAGTTACAAAGACATTTTTAGGTCAAAGTTCAAAGGCAACAAAGACTATGGCAGTAAAAATCGGTGTTAGTAGCTGTTTTTGTTAATAATCTACCACGTCTTACATAGGTCACCAAGTCCATTAATGCTGCTGACCCACCTGGCTCTATATTTTCACTTTCCACCACATTAATGGAACAAACTGCAGTGCTGTGATTCGAACTTCCCATGGAATACATCTGCATGCTCCCACTGAGGTAAAGCCAACAACAAAACAGCCAGCATATAAAAACACAAAACCCACACCTCTTGCTGTACCTGACCACCACCCCTCACCCAATATTTCTTCCTGGTTTCAACTGAAATCAAAACATTCCCCTGCTCTGTGGGCACTTGCTTGCTCACTCTGTAGATAAACAAAAATGTTCAGTTTCAGCCTTGGCCCTTGCAGGGGAAAGTATGGTATGAGGAGAGTGCTTTTTAATTTGAATGTGTAAGTCTGTTTTCTACACAGAATGGTACCACCCACACAACTACACATGCTCTCTAGGCAAGTATCCCTGCTCCTCCCTGGAGTTTGACCCTACCACAACTGAGGAAGACGAGGCGGTTCCAATTGCCATTAACAACTGCTAGACATAAGCAGTAAATACCAACAGCTGGAAAGACAGGGTATTTTCTATAACTACTGGGAAACCCCTGCATTAGAGCATATTAGATGGGTGACATGTATTGGCCTTATTTCTACCGTTGATAAAATTCGTAGAGTGAAAAGCTTTGAGAGGCATGAGCAAATTAAAAAGCACGATTCACAAGTCTGTTAAACATTTCAGACATGTATATCAGTTAGAGAATTCCTCCAAGGGTAGCCAATTAAACATTATTAAGTAAAATCTAAACTGTGTAAACAAAGTTCATCTTTAGGGTCTGCAATTCACTTTTACTTACATTTTTACATGCCGCTGCTCAATGTCCACTCTGGCAAGCTCTTCTTCCTCCAGGTCAGAATCTCCCCCAGAGCTACTTTCTGTCACATCTGAGTCAAAGGCGTTTTCTACCGAACGCAGGTTGGCAGTCCCACTGAGGTACAATCTCTCCAGCTCCGAGGGCATTGAGCCACTTTTCAGGAAGCGACCAAGGCTGTCCCTGCTACCGAAAGACGAGTGGCGTCCAGTCCTCCATGTAGCTGTTGGAGCGGCAGTCTCAGGCTTGCGATTGCCCGCCTGCAGTCGACTAAGAGCCAAGTCCAAAAAACCACCAAGCTGCTGTTGGATGTGGCGCTCAACTTGCTTAGCCTGTACTACCTGGAGACGCTTACACAAACGACGCAGGCGGTTTTCAATCTCGCCTTGGCGATTGCTATTGAGCAAAGTACGCTCCCTCACCTGAGCATCAAGGCTGTCCAAGGAGGAAGAGCAGGGAGGCGGCGGCTCTGGAGCAGGAGAACATGCTGGGGAGCCCTGCTGGCTGCTACCTGGTCTCTCCCCATCTAACTCATGTGGCTGATCGGTGTGTGCGTGTAAGTTAGCCTGCTCTAAGTTCACCTGTTCATTGGTGTTGCCGGGGACAAACGGGGAAAGTGCAGCAGATTGGACTAGTGGGGATTCAATTTTGTTTTCATCTGCATTTCGAGATACTCCTGAGGAATGGTTTTGTTTAAGAGTTCCCTTCACTGAGATGTGCCCTGATAAGGTACCCATCAAGATCTCTGAGTCCAAGGGCATATTCTGGGCCTGCTGATCAGTGGTGGGAGAAGAGGGTTTTCCACCATTAACTGCCACCACACAGCCAGGGCTGGGCATGGTAGATAGCTTCTTGGCCAAACCATTAACAGGTGCCATGGGCTGGCCACCACCGTTGGTGCTGCCACTCATGAGGCTTTTGAGCTGGCCGCCGGAGAGTTCTATCGCTTGCCTCTTCCTCAGCAGGAAATCTCCACCTCCGTTCAGCAGGGAGCTGGGCAAGATTCCGTGGCTTTTCAACACAGACTGTTTGATGAGGACACCTTGCAGTTTGATCGACTCCTTAGTTGAAGGGACAGGTGTCACATCAGAGCATAGGTATGAAGCCACCAGTTGCTGGCGCTTGCCCAAGGTTGAGGCCTGGGATGTTGAGTCAGGTTGTGGCTGTTGCTGGGTTTGTTGCTCCTGGTCACGGCCACAAAAGTCAAGAGGGCACTCTTCAGAAACAGGCTTGCGCTTAGTGGAGCCGCTGCTATGGATGAGGATGTTGCTGGCGTTACCGTTGTTCTCTGCACTGCCCGGTGAGAGACTGGAGGATGGGGCAGCCAGTTTGAAGCGGATGTGGTGAGCTTCGGCTGGGGCGTCGGTGAGAGCGGGCGCCATCGCAGCCATGCAGTGCAGAGGGACGGGCACCGCGGCCTGCTCCACACCACCCGCTTACTGCCCCGCCAGAGGACAGCCTGGATAAAATGGAAAAGAAGAGCATAAAACAGAGGTAGGAAGTGGAAATAAGAACTTAATCCTAACCAAGTAGATCACTGGGTAAACTCAGGCACAAAAATGTTACAATATTAAACTTTGATCCATTTGAAGTAAAACATAAATGCAAAAACATCCTCTTTTCCTGATGGACACACAAGACTGACATTATTTTGGGTAAAATTCTGAATGAAAACCAAAACCTTAGTAAAATTGATTTGATAAGAGGTTGGAAGTAGGTAAGCACAATTTCTCAATCTCTACTAAATAAATTAGTAATTACAATGCGAATATAGCGAGAGCAGAGTATTAAGAGGATCTGTTTATTGATAATAAACCAAGTAGTCTCTAAACCATTCGACTCTTCAAAATCAAATGAATTGGGGGCATAGCCTGGGACTTTAAAACACATGATACATATTTGCCCTAACTATTGATTATGTCCAACGTGGATAATTGAGGGATAACAGCAGCCAACATAAACCCTGTACCCCCATAAATTAAAACATGTAATCGGATTCCGAGCATTGTTCTTTGAGCCTTTACCATCCATTGGAAAAATTACAAAACACTATCTATGAGGAAAGGAGTAATTACAAACGTGATACCAAACAACAGTACAAAGCCTGGTTTAGGGAAAAATTTACTCATATCATTTTGTCATTGTCATAATGCTGAACTTTGGACACTGACGGAAAAATACAAAGGTGGAGAGTGCCAGGGACGGATCCATTTCAAACCCTAATCTAATGATCTGGTGACTCACTGACATTTTGTTGACCTGCTAGTTGCTACTGCAGCTAAAGAAGATACAAGGACACCAAGAAAAAACATCACAGAATAAGGGATACGTCTGAGATGCTCAAATTCGTCATGTAATAACAATTAAATACATTTTTCTTGATTTTTCAGCAGAATCAGGTTGCCTCATTTATCTACAGCAGGTGTTATAAAGTGGTCTAAATAAGGGGCATAAAATGATGCAGTGAAAGCAGCATTCTAAGATATAGACGAGGTACCAAACGGAAATCTAAATCTCAGGCCAGTAAAAACACCCACTCTACTCATACTGTGTGAACAAGTTGACATTGTTCACATAGCTCCTCCTCAAGGAACAAGTTCTTAATTTCAGATCAACGGATGAGAGAAAAGGCAAGACCAATGCAAATTATTCAAACCCTACTGCCCTACATGTGCACTGGTAAATCAGGGTGCAGCAAGGTTTCTCATAGGGTGTGTAAGTCGAAGGAATTAGGCCTCAGTGTTACTCTTAAAGCACAACAGCCACTGCTTAGCATCCTGTGTCATTTTGAAATATACATAACATAGCCTACATTACATTTTCAAAGATTACCCTTCTTCTTAGAAACCGCCACGGCTTACGACGTTATATAGAGAGAGGACAAATACGTGGTGATTCAAATAGAAACACTCTTTCTTCGGGGGATCGTTAATACTAAAAAATATACATTATCGTACGTCTAGAGAGAAATGTCTCCAAAATAACACAAGTGATAAAACCGAGCCGCCTCTATGCTTCGGCTGTCGATCCAGATGAATGGTGGGCTTGCTATTCCACCGCAGTTTCTAGTCAGCGCGCACTACGCCATGTTGGTATTTCCGAAGGAGATTATGCAATGCAATTCCTCTACCTAAAACCACCCATTCCGCTTCGACAAATACACCAAACTTGTTTAAATAAGACGCCTTCTGAACCAGATATTAGCAGACTCATAAAGATCGTAATTCTATCGTCTATTGAGCCTACCGTGTCACAATACGGAATCCTCGTGTATGTGTTTCGCTAACTGAATAAGCAACCAAAACGCCCAGATCTGCCGTTGAACGACCAGAACCACCATGATATCCCTTCAGTGTTTACATTGTTGGTGAATCTGTTACATGGGCGCCTCCGTTAAGGTCTTCCAATAACGAGTGGCAATGACTGCAACGTTCACAAGCATGTATTCGCTGTTGCTTTTGTCGACAACCATGCCGTATTCGTGGAGGGTCAACATTATCGAGACCGTCGACAACATGTAAACGAATAAGTTGTCAATTGCTATTCCAAGCAAATGTACACATCTGGGAGATCAGTCAGGATACCCAGTTAAACCATTTCAACCCAATTTCACTGCGTGTTGACTAATAATGCGCTTCGATTCTAGCTTAGGTTAGTTCAGGAAAGCTGCTGATGCAAGAAACACAGACTGCTAGCAGGCTAGCATGCAGAACTAATAAGCAATTTGCTGCGTAACATTACCTACCCACATCACATTTTGTAAGGTTTATGTTACTTAAGGTGTAATGGGTTTATTTGGCCGCAGCAACACAACAGCAGCTCTTGTGCTAAACCAGTTGACCAAGTAACAATTAAGACACTACGTAATGCATGCTAAAATTCTGTGCTGGTTAATAAACGTTCAATTCATGAAGGGTAACACAATCCAACCCACGCCGCTGTTCAGCATTAAGGAAACACGAGTCTGTTTTAGGCCGGCAACATAGCATATGTTGTGGCTGGCAAAAAATAAAGCGACAACATCCGCACAGATCCCAACTTGTTTTAATCAACGCGTAGAGACCTATTGCAGAGACCATACGTGTAGACGCGGCAACGATAGAGAAAAATAATACGCGGTGGTGTAGTGCGAACACAACAGCGCTGTGCGTGGATTCGGCACACTGGTTAGATGACAATCAAAGGCTAAGTAATGCAGATATGTCAAAAGCCGAGAAGTTGGGAGTAGACCTTGCCAGTCCGGCTAGCTCGCTAACAAAGAAAAAGGAGGAACCTACCACGTGACGAGGTTGCACTATCCGAGGGAATTTCGGTAACAATCCCCCGCAGTTTGGGTGAAAAAATAATAAAAGTCCAACCACGAAAAAATCCGACTCAGTTCGACTGTTCCGCCATGTATCGGTTACAAAACACAACCAGATTATCTAACGACCCAGTTCACAGCGCCGCTCGGATCCGTTCCGGAATCGGGCAATGGGCGAATCAGCGAACTAAACCGTTCTTGGGGGCTAGCGCGGTTAGTTAGCTCGCCTCGCCGCTTTACCGAACGTAAGGCGAGGCCAGGAAATGGTCCGTTCGAATCCAAATTCCCTCAAATGTTGCCAGTTTCACTGTAATCCTATAGCAGAACGTCTAATAATCAGCCAGTGGGGGTAATCCAGACGCCGATTTAGTCGAGAACCTTTTCCTCGTTTTAGGGAGAGACGCTTAGAAAATGGCGGCTCCCTCCTCTCCCTCGGATTTGAGACTGACAAACATAGCAGTGCTCACTCTCTGTGTGTGTGTGTATGTGTGTGTGTGTCTGTGTGTGTGTGTGTGTGTGTGTGTGTTGCTTGCTGGTAGGCGGGAGACATTTCTCATACTCACCACTAGAATAAAGGGCAGATAAGGAACATAAAAAACTCAAAGAAGATGCCACAGGAGGGCATTGTCTCTCAAAAGACAGAGCACTTTTATATTCCTCACTTGTTACGGATAGTCAACAAAAACTGCACAAAACGCAGATTGGGTCTTGGTTATGTTGAATGCGATGCCACATTGTCTAGGATCAACTCCAGTCAAATCATCCAATAAATGTTTCACTCTGTTTTTACGTCTTGTTGGTCTCAACAGTGTATGACTGGTGAAGTATACTTGCACAATTGATTTGTCCATGCAGGGGTGGGCAACATGATCCAAAAAGTACAATCGTGGGTGCAGGTCCTTGTTAAAACCAAGCAGGTACACAGCTGATTCTATTAGTCTTTGCTATGGTAAGGACATTGTTTTGATTTGACCCAGGTGTGTAACTGCTTGGTTGGAAAAAGGACCAACACTCCCACTGACCCCCTTCTGGGGCGTGTTGCTCAACCCTGGATGGATTCATTTGCCCAACAATTATTAATACATTCAAAGTGCATAGACTAGTGGGACAAAAATGATTCCTGTATATATGGATGGTCGATAATCCAGGTAAAGAACCCGCATATGGTTTGTTCCTCTGGACAAAATATCTATTGATCTATCTCAGTGACTTCTTTAGTCTAAACTGACTGCAGGTATCCCCAGCCTTACAAACAATACAGTGGCATAACCATCAAAACCATTCACCTGTGTCATATGTAGATTGCCTAGAGGATGAGGATGTGCTTTGAACACTGCTTTGAATGGGAGTCAAAGAGGCCATCTATGTGAAGAGGGAATAACCATCTCTGAACCGAGGAGAGGGGGGGAATTAAAGTTCATTTTTCACCTACTTCCAATGCTGTGATTGCAACTATTCCCCAATCCTCTGTGAATAGCACACATTACCATTTTAACTCTGGTTAATGGTCCTTGCTATTTGCATATGAAGCCGAAGGTTTCAGTAACCATGTCACTGTGTTCTTTATTACCATGGGGATAACTACAGACAGTTGGTACTGAAGAAGTCCCTTAGATGACTGTTGAAATGTTTCTCTTGATAAATATTGTACCCAGATGAAATGTTTTAACTTTGGCTACAGTGTGAAGGGAGTAAAAAAAGTAAAACATGGGCATACCAACGTGTTGTTGAGGTTGCTTGCCATTTTAATGGCACTGTTCAAAAGCAACAAGTCCAACCACCATTTCAACCAGCTTGACGTTACCACCAATAACCACTGAGGGGCGCACTCCAATATTTGAGAATCAATTCAACTGCATTTCAGTTATTTGGTGCAAACAATACAAAGATACATTGCTATATAATTCAGGTGTAAAACAAAATATTAAATCCTATCTATGGACAAGGAAAATACCATTTGAAGCCCGCCTGTATCAATCACAAATTTAGAGTCACACCAGTGCATCAAAAACTTAAACAGAGACACCAGAGATGCCGCAGTATCTCAGCAGGTAAAGAGCATACTTCGGGAACTGACAAGCCAGAGGCTGTGTGCTAAAACCCACCACAGAGCATCTGGAAGGGTATCCAGTCTTAATCCTCCATAAACCATCTAAGTACGTGTCTACACCCACCCAATGAGGAGACTTTGTGAAGAGCAAAACAGACCTCTCTAGAAATCCCTCATATTTGCCATCAATGGTTTTGGGTCTGGTTGATTGTTTATGTGTGGTCTTTCACCAGCAGTTTGAGGTTTTGACATACATGCACTGTCTGAGAGGAAAACTTCACTGAAACTAAGTCGAATATATCTGACAGGGGTGCTATAGCTCAGGAGGAAGGGCGGTCATCTAGTAATTAGATATTAGTGGTTCGATCCCCAGCCCCTGCAGCAAGCGTATGGAGGTGTGTCTTGATATATGCTCAATAATCCAGGTAGGGGAATCACAAAGAAGGTGAATCGGTTCAACGGGATTAGAAATTTATTCAGAAACATTTCGTCACACATCATATGGAGGTTTCCTTGAGCTAAACACTGAACCCTTTACTGCTTAACGAGCGCTGTGCTCACTGCTCTAATACAAAAGGATGGGTTAAATGCAAAGAACACAATCCGTCAGATTTGGTTGTATGCCAATAAAACACTTTTAAATCTTTAGCTTACCATTTTGAGTTTAAGTCTGTCTCCTTCAACCTAATGTTTGATGTTACACTGGCATCAAAAGTGTGATTATCCAATTATATCAGCTATAAATCCTGATTAACACATTTAATTTATGTGGGAATCTATGTGCAGTCATTGAGTACAGGTAACTTTTACAGTACTCAAAATTTGCTTAACCATTTGGTTCTGTAGTGCATTTGAAAACTTGCCACCTGATGTAAAATGATTCTCACATTTGTTTGTTGTGAAGGAGAGCTTAGATTCATTCATTAGTTCTAACCACCAAATTTTTATCTTATATGTGTGCCTTTAATGATGAATTCTATTTGTTCTCACATGACTGCAATCCTTCAATAGTTAAAAATAATCTAATCTTATATGTTCTTTACAAATTCTTATGTATTTAGTGGAGAAATAAAAATATCTGTAGAAATCTAAACAGCTGAACAGGTGTCTCAAGAGTAAGTCATCCACTAAAAAGGATCAGGTAACAGAAAAAGAACAAAAATCAAAGCACTGCAGTCAAAAGTGACCAAAACAAGTTATTTTCCTGAGTGAGTTTACCGATTACGAATTACCTTAGCTACTGATCCGTGTCTCATTTCTGCGTTTTTTTCTCTCGAATTACCTGAATAAGATCATGCCTATTAATAGTTGATATATATGTTCCCCCAGTTATAATAGATATGCCAATTTTTTCAAGTTCTCTAGCTCTATAAGAAGATATTTTGTACACTACATAAGCTTTATGGACTCTTTGTGTTGGGGCTATTAGACTGGTGTGTTTAAATACATTAAGTCTATGCAACTCTTAAACGTAAGCCTCCTTGACAGATAAATCCCAAATTAGAGAAAACTGTTGAATTTTGGCTTACTTCAATAGTTGTCACACTCTAGGGACATCTATGCAATGCTTAGCAAATGTTTAGAAAAAAAATATCAGCAGTGAGGTGATGTATGCTCTTACCAGTTTATCAATAACGCTTTATTCAATTGTCATTGTGCATACCAATGACATTTTTTCTCTGCATTTTACCCTTTCTACTGTATAAGAGCAGTGAGGAATTCGATGTTTTGCTCAAGGCCACTTTGACAAACCCTCTGTAGGATAGGGGATTGAAGCATCAATCTTATGATTATTTATTACACGACCACCCTACCTACTTATTTTAGAAGAGTATTTGAAAGAGCTTGCAATTTCGATACATATTACACAGTTCCAATTTTTTACTCTAAATTAGTTACTTTAGTCTTGATTAATACCGACATGGGAATTGTACCTGGGCTTAATAGGAATTCAATATTCTGCTTTATTAACAACTAATCTATTTTTTATTATTTCCCCGAGTCAGATCTTGGAAGGTAAACAACAGGTGCCGGGGATAGAACTGCTTGCTGTCTGTTAGTTGTGGTAGCTCTATCCCATAGCATTTGAGATGTCAGACAAGTCACCGAATAGGTAGAAAACTTAATTCAAAATCAATACCTTGATTTCCATTTCTGAAAAACTCCGTGAATGTATCCAAGAGGCCATTGTCCAAGTGTGAAAGACGTGTCACCTAAAGGGTGTGAAGGATTAAAGAGATACAAGTTTAATTCTGATTACATACTTTTGAGCAAAGAACAAAAGTCGCAGGCAGACTTGAGTACAAGTCTGGCTTGTCAATGGTTATGTCCGTCCAGCTGGCAAGCTAACATAAGGCTAGCTGGATGACTGCAGTCACATTATCTTTAGAAAAAATATATCTGAGAAGAAAAAGTTACAGTTGTGATGGAAGGACTCTACTGAGATTAGAGACAAATAATTCTTATAAGCATTCAAAGTTGATTCATGACTGAATGATTTTATTGAGTCACATGTCTGTTATCGTTAACGGTACTTTCTCCAGAAGCTAACGCTTGCGGAGGAGCTAACGTTATGCATTAGCTTCACAGACGTGCGACGATGTTGTTAGCTAGCGTGCTAGCGGTGAAGAATTGACCAATCCCAGCCCGGTTAGCTAGCGAGCTAACGCCTGTTAGCTTGTTTGCTTCCCAATCCCTCACTGACTTCCAACTGCTGTTTTTTGCATGTTCGGCGGATAAATATGAAATAAAATCAAACCAAGTCAGAGGAAACGTCAGAGAACTCAACTGAATAAAATGTTTTTTTCTGACAACGGGTGTGTACAATTATTTTTGAAAATGTATAAGACAAAATCTGACTTACCTGCCTGTCTTCTTACTAACCGTTGACGACTTGACAATAACCCTCCCCTCGTTCTGCTATTGGTCAGGACTTTGAATACGCGATTCCTATTGGCTTTAATGGACGTCAATCATGGCAAATACCCGTACAGCGGAAATGTGGACGAAAGTTCATAGCAAGAAACTTCATTATCCCAAATATTATTTGCACCATTAAATCATCTTAATATCTCTCAAGCACAAGACCACGTGTAAATCAGTGCATACATCGCGCCTCTTAATAATCGTTGCCCACATAATGCACATTCTCCATTTGCAAGTATGTCTCCCTCATGCATACTGGCCTGTGTTGTGCGGAGAAGCATTGTTCCCAATGTATGTTAATTAAATAATCCCGCAGAAGTGAGATCGGTTCGAGATTCCCTACGTCGATTTGAATCACAGCATATCGGCTAAATGTTAACAAATGTGACGAGGTTGTTGTTTTTTTTAATGTCCTCTTGCGTTATTTGACAGACGGATGTCTTGGAAAGGGAATGCTAACCCATTCATCCCCAATAAGTTTCTCCCCGTTATACAGAGAAGGAAAAAAACACCAAAGAAGTTTTTCTTGTCAAGGAGGCTCCTGTGTCGACTTGTGGACAAGAGAATCGGGGTTGGAGAGTTTGCAAGGCAAGAGATGTCAGGGAGCAAGAGGCAGCTAGAGGAAAGACAGAGAAACCCAACAGTGGGACAACTCTGGGTACCCTGTCTCAGAAGGCCATTTTGGGACACTGATAAATGGTTGATTTTGAAGCAGTGGTTTTAGGAGTTGGACTGAGTGAACATTAATCTGATTAATTTGAGACGTTGGCATTCTATAAAATCTAAAGATGCTGCCAAATCCTCCAGGCCTCTTTAACAAAGGGCCAGCTAAGGTGTTGTCGTCCTTAATAAACAGCCACCAGCTACGACCTTACAATGGATTATAGGTCTGAGGTTCTCTCACCGGACATTTATTCCTACTCTATTTAGAACATAACTCTAAGATGAGTGTATTTTTTTGTTTCTGCGTGGCGTGGGCATACATGATGACATTTCTCTAGTGTGTTTTTTTCTGTATGTTTTTTTTTCCTCTGATTCAAGCAGGTTTGCTTGCTCCTCGTCTCCCCTTTGGCTCCCGAGGTAGTCCTCCATCCCTCCTGTTAGTCACAGGGAAAGCCATATCTTTGGTCAGTTAGTTCTTGTAGATCAGTATGTCACACAACCAAACTGCAAGTAGAGATTGAGAAATACAAAATCTGTGAGATGAACAGAAAATGATACACTTGCCTTTGTTTCAGTCGTGCCTTTGACCATTAAAAAAACACATAAACTTGCCTCAAATAGCCGACATCAGCTTCACCCAGTCGGTCACTCAGTCAGAACAAGGACACAGCAGGGGAGGAGTGGGGTCAATGAGCAAGCCAATATTCTCATTGTCTCAGTCATTAGAGTATTTTAAAAAAACACATTTAAATTCTGTATCTGAATTATCAGCAGATTAATATTACATTTCAATATTTCAGAAAAAAAGATGCTGTTGTCAGAAATATGCTGTTATTTTGGTGCATTTAACAACATCTTTATTATACACCCACCGTGGGTACATTGTGTCCTTCTATAACATGCAAAGGGGCTGATGGTTTGCAGCCATAAGTCATATTGGAAGCAGAGTAGGAGGTTCAAAGCCCCCTACTCTCCACCACCAACATCATCACCATTAACACCACTTTCCCAGTCTAAGGCTCTGGACATAACTACATCTTTGCTTGAGTGCATTATTGTCATGTTATTCTATGCAAAGATTTTTTTTTTCATTAGAAGTCAAAGCCTAGAGCTACCCCACTGACCTGTCACTCCAGTAGTTGGTCCCTGCTGACAACCCTTTCAGCGATGGCTCAACCTTGACTTGTGCTCAATGTCGTCATATATTTTTCCAGCTCGTGCCTTGGCCAGACTTGGCACAAAAGCTTTCTTGGTACCTGTAGTCTCTTGACAAATGGCTCATTTCTCATTGCTCATAATAAATTGAAGGGATGCGTGGGAGCGACATGTGGGGATATTTCAGGGGATCTCGAACATGAATCTCTGATCTTTGAGCTTAAACATCAGAATGTTTGGATGGATCGCTTTTTCCTCTTTCATATACAGTTCATTTCCTCCTTATGTGTCTTTCCCTATCAGACTCTCAATATGTGTGGATCCTAAAAATTCCGTTCATAGAATTGTTTGTTGTTGTTTTACATCTGATGGACCACATCTATGTCAAAGGCTCTCATTCTGAGGGAACTTCTGGGTGTAGTTGAAAGAATTCACCGCTAGATGGTGCTGTGACACAGCAGTCGGCAGGATCTTCTTCTACTCGCTGGTGACAACAAGACCCTCAAGGCCCCAAACAGGCATGGCAGCTCTCCTGCAAGGGACAAACACTGCAATTACAAAGGCAACAAAGAGTTGATGAAGACTTTTTGAAAATGGGCCCATTCAATTTATAATCTTTTTCTAAATTGGGTTGTTTTTTTGTTTTTTTTCCCAATTTGTCATATCTGCTATAGAGCATGTATGAATAATGTCCCTGTTAAATGACTGTTCCAAACAAAGGCTTGTGCAGTCTACAGAGCCACTAAGACCAGAAAACACAAGTGTAATGCAGTTGCAGACTTATTAACATAATGATCCTCAGAGGCAAGGGGCTCCACATCCCAAGGATATGTTTTATCTCTTAATAATACACAAGCTTTATTATTTTGTCATTGTTCATCCATAAAAAGAAATGTGTTCTCTTCATTCAACCCACCCTATAGTGCTGGGGCAGTGAGCAGCTGCAGCTCCCGGCCACCAGCTCCAGTTATTTGTCCTATTGCCTTGCCCCGGGGCACAGGAAGGGGTATTTACCCTAACGGCATCTGGAGAAAGCCCACGCCGACATGGGAAGAACATGTGAACTCCACACAGAAAGGACCTGGAACAGGATTCAAACCCATGACCTTGCTGTGAGGCACAAGATGTCATGATCTTGTCATGATGATGTGAGCAATGTTGCCTCAAAGTACAAAAGGTCCTGGGTTTGATTCTCATCCCAGGCCCCTTCTGTCTGGAGTTCACATGTTCTCCCCATGTCTGCTTGGGTTTCCTCCAGTTTCTTCCCACCATCAAAAAGACATGCATGTTAGGATTAATACTCCTGTCTGTGCCCCTGTGAGTAAGGCAGTAGGAAAAAACAAGTGGGGGTTGTTCCCGACCCTGCAGCTGCTCTCTGCTCCTATACAATAGAATGGAGAACACATTTCATTGTGTGAATGCAATTCGCTGTACACGTACAATGGAAAAATAAAGTGTCTTTCCTCCTTGTTCACCCTGATTACTATTAACCTTGTTCACTATTTGCAATTTGGAGCAGTAGGATGTATCCCTCACGCAGCTACGCTTACAGAAACATGCTTGACACGCACAGTTAACTCCCTACCTGCACCATGGGTGCCGAAATTCAGATTTCCATCTGTGCCAGTTTAAGTATAACGGAACAAAACGGATCTGACGATAGCTTTGCAGCTGCATATAGACCGAACATAACAGATCAAGAGAGCAGCCACACTCTACCTCTCGTATCCACGTAGGACACGTTGACCGAGGGTGCTAGATAGTTAATCGGCAAGCTTGTGGTTGAGAAGCACTTCCCTTCGAGACAGATAGGCAAAGTTTAAAAGGATCACACAATACTCAAAATGTTTTTCATGTTTCTGTGGTCACAAGGGGGTATGAAGATGGATGGCAGTGTCATCCAGAGCGCAGGCTTTGACCATGTTGCCAATAACAGTGATTGAATGTGTGCCCGCCTCGGCCACTGCAGTCATGCAATTGTGGGATTCAGTCGAAACCAGCATCCATCTCGTCATCTCTGGATTGATTTCAGTGTAAGATAGGTGGATGGCAGATTTTAAAATCTGAGTGGGCTGTTATGCTCGTAAAATGGGTGTCTTTGACCGTCCCGTCCCGTTCCCATGCTGATATCATTATCAGTATTATTATTATTATTATTAATAATAATAATAATGATAATATAAGGGGAGGCATGGCTCAGTGGGTAAAGCGGTCGTCTCGCGATCAGAGGGTTGCGTGTTCGATCCCGGCACCTGCTAAGAAGTGTGTTGAGTTGTCCTTGAGCCAGACAAACCACCAAATACGAAACAAGTCTCAATCCATCATTCACTCGAACTGATGGGTTGGATTATAAAGCACTGAAAAGAACTCGAACCAAAGATCAGGAAGCTTCTTCAAAACAAAACAGCACTTCTTGACACAGGGAGGGTTTTGGTTTATTGGAGCTGTTCATGTAGTGTTCTTGTTCCACAGTGTGAATACTTGGCAAACACGCAGCTACACAGAATGCGTAGCTCGGGTGGTCGATTGCCATTGAGGCCATCGACCACACCACAACACAGTTCAGCTTTAACTATACATTACAGTGTCATCTGAAATTCTCCCTTTCTCAATAAATAGATGGTTTAATTTAGCAAATAACAACTAAAGCTCACATGTAACTGGGATAATGAAGGACTTTAAAACAGGAGCTTTGAGAGTTGCACATGTTGGGAATGTGGGTTTGTGGAGTGCTGGTCACTAGGACAACACACCCATGTAATAGACCGTGAACTGTTTTTAGTTGGTTTGCTTTTGCATTTACGATGCTGTCACTCTAAATCCATGATCTATGCAGATCCTTCAGTTGAATTCCGAATATGCCAAATTCCACGTAAAATGGGAGGCAAAAAGAGTCACTTTGCACTGACTAGAAGCGTCTGCCAATGGTAATGAATGTGCTGCGTGACGGGCTTTTTGTTAGAAGGTCAGCAGTAGCAGATCTCTTTATCAGTCAGAGTGCATGGAATGTGTTAAAACCTCACAACCAAAATGACCAAATTAGCGCATGGCTGCATGGAGCTGATAAAGTACATAGAGGAAGATAAGCACATCGTCAAGTTAATGAACACCGTGAAATGACAATTGTCTGTGACAGCGGAATTTAAAAAAAAAAAAAAAAACATTCACCAAAAGGTCATTATAATAACTTTGTCACCGGCCCTGTGGCGAGACAGCTCGTGAGTCTCGTGTCCACTGGGACCAAATTCAGTTCAGTGCGGCCCAGCGACTCAAACTTTGTCCTCCCATTGATGTACAATAGACAGAAAAAGAGAACCCCAGTAACAACAATGCCAACAGGAGTAGAACTGAGTGTACGCATGGCAGGGGAATGTTAGGTTTCGGGAGCTTCGAGGCCAGCACCGCAGCGCCACCGAGCGAGAGCGTCAAGTTATATCACTTGAGTCAAATGCTGCCTGTAACGCACATTGGAAGCGCCAGCTGACGCCTGTCACTCATGAGAGGTTCTGTATTTTTACACTGCTCTACAAACCCAGCGAAAGCTCTTTCCGGTAGAAAATATGAGTCTGTCGAAGCGACAACCCCTGGGAATAGAAGAGTTTTCTAAGAATGTGCATCTTGTCAGGTAGACTCGAGGGTAGATGCCACCGGACTGTGCGTGGGATTCGAATTGAAATAAATAGCATCATTCTTCTCAACTCGCATCAGCCGGCGCCGGTGTGCGGTGGCCTTTGTCTTGAGACCCAAAGTCAAGTCTCTCACATGGTCAAAGTCAATTTGGTCACTTTCATTCTTTGATCCGCTAACCAATGTTTCACACTGTCCACAGTGTCTTTCATCTCTGCACCTTATCCATCTTTCCTTGAAAGTCTGCTTCGCCTCCTTGCTAAGCCCCCCCCCATCCCGGCCCCTCTCTGATACCCACATTCTCTGGCCTCCACCCAGCTCAGAATGTATTTTTTGGTGAATTCCTTTAATGTGGCAAAGAAAACAGATGAAGGTGATGGTTTAGAATTTCCTCCATGAAGCAAACAGCTAGGGCAAGACTGGTTTCATAGTGATGTGGACTGCTTGATGCTGTGAAAGCTGACCCGCGAGGGGGAGGTGGGAATGGACATGGCCTGGGTCATCCGGGCTCGGATAGAGTGCTGCTCTTGCCATCGATGAAAGCGCTTCCTCACAGCTGATCGTACCTGTCGGGGGGGCATTTAGAATCAGGAACAGTTGATACCCATAAATCAATACGTTCATGAATATGTGTGGTACATTCTGGATATTAGTGGAAAAAAATGCTTTTTTGTTTATGCATATTTGGGCATAAATGAAGAAGCACATTATTCAATAAATCAAATTGCCGAAAAAAGAATTAACGTGGCAGTGATAAATGCTTTACCCACCACTAAATACAATAAAATATACACATTGCTCTGTAAAGTATGAAACATAATTAATAACAGTAATAAGATGTCTACCGTTACAGCAATTTCATGTTCATAAGCAGACACTTGAATACCCTAAATGCAACCTTATTGGTGTGCCGATCAAGGAGCTCAAACCCAAAGATCAGAGCTTGTCCTTTAATGATTCAATCCTATACAATTCCTGTTAATTTTAGAATAAAATAAGTATGCTGAGCTGAAAGATTTCTACGCATTTACACATTTCTTACAAAAGTCACTCAAATTTGACTCTGAGTGAAGACCGTCCTTATTCCCTTGGTCAGGTCAAAGGGCATGAGCAGTTAGGAATTCAGTGTCTTGCTCAAGGACACTTCAACACACTTTCTGAAGGAAACATGATCGAAGCACCAATCTTCCGATTACTAGATGACCATCCTACCTCCTGGGGTATGCCACCCTATGGAGAAATAGGTAAGTAAATAAATAGATCAATAAAATTGGGCACACCATTTAATGGATAGGAGACTGATTTCTCTCCTATGTTGGCA
Source organism: Regalecus glesne (assembly GCA_900302585.1). Taxonomy (NCBI): domain Eukaryota; kingdom Metazoa; phylum Chordata; class Actinopteri; order Lampriformes; family Regalecidae; genus Regalecus; species Regalecus glesne. The sequence goes on along the minus strand of OMLC01023179.1, from coordinate 8,299 downwards.
TGTGGATTTACTACATCCTAAATGTAAATGTGTAAATGCGTAAAGCGTCGCCACCCACTACTTGGCATTAACACACAGCCACAGCAACTAAACAGGGGGGGTTGAATTGCTCTGTAGTTGGAGAATATGAATAAATGACTGAGCTTCGAGGACGTGAATCTGCTTACCTCACTATTTAAGAAGCAGTAAAACACAGAGACGAAAAAGCCCTGCAGAGGAAACAGAGAAATGAGGTGGATGGCGGATTAGGTGGGGAATAAAATATCAGGAAATGGAAATCATACAATTGATAAACTAGCGACCCTGAATCCAATATATTTTAACAAAAAGAAAGGCAGCATCTTCTGCACACACTACACGTTCTTAAGTTCCACCTGGAACTGAGGCAATGTTTCACTCACTGGTTCTTAATATACTTTTGGATTTTTTTTCCAAAAGAAGCCCTGTTTCAACACAAGAATCACATTAACCTTACATAACGCCAGCTTTGTCAGCTAGTGGCAGATTATTATATTACTAATCCAAATCTCTGCCTTTCCAATGTGGGCAAAAATTAATTAAATGGGCGTACCTGAAAGGATTCTAGGAATGAATTGAAATATATGAAGACGATCTGAGAGATCTCATCTTCCCCTGGGTTGACAAAGAACAGCATATATGTGATGCCAAGGAGAGGTAGAAGCACCAGTGTGGCCTTCACAGCTTTCCTGTAAATGGGGAGGGAAGACAGTGACCAGACAGCCATGACAGACATTTCTTCAGGCAGCAGTGCAATTTTGTCAGGGAATGCCTTCTAGAGGGGTAACACCTTTTTTCTAATGTACTGTGTGAACACACCTTCTTTGATATTACATTTTACCCATGGTGCACTGATAAGTGCAAACACACACACTCACACACTAAAAATAGATCCCTTTTGAGGTGCTTCTGCTTTATCAGAAATAAGAGTTGCCGAGGCGACACCCCTCCATTTAAAAAGGTACACTTCACCTGTATTGGATTGTCTCTGACGTGGTGGAGGCTCGTAGTTTGGTCATGAGGATTCTCACAATGTTGAAGAGGAAAATGAAATTGATCTGCAGAAATATCAGACAAAGTTGCGTGACACACTTTCCGAACACACCGTGGTGGTAAGACTGAAGCTGCTGGAGGAGAAAATCCTTTCACAAGCGACTGCTTCTTGCTCTGCAGTCCAAATCTCAAGTTATATTACTGGTAAGATAGTCTGCATGGAATTGTCTCAGGTCACAAAGACACTCCAGATATTCAACTTGTTCCCTGTAACTGGTATTGGCCACTTGCAATGCAGAATATCAATCATGTGTGCAGGCTGCACTGCGGTCGGCTAAAGCTCCGATTCAGATACCTTATCACCCGCAAACGTGCCAAATAGTTGGTGAAGAACAATAATATAAGTTGAACTAGCAGGTGTCCCTTTAGTCCCACAGTAGAGGATCGTGAATGATGAAATAATGTGGGAAATAACTATAGGAATATTTCCCCCAACCACTTGTATGCTGTAAATTGTGTCTTATTCTGTGTACACATCATCCATAGCACAGCAGTCCATCTTGGGAAAACCACCCGTCCTCTGCTCTCCCTGAGGTTTCTTCCTATTTTTCTCCCTGTTAAAGGAGTTTTTAAGGGAGTTGTTCTTATTCGATGCGAGGGTCTAAGGACACGATGTTGTGCTAATGTGAACTCCACTGAGCAAATTGTTAATTTCTGACAATGAGCTTTATAAATAAAAATGGACTTGACCTGACCTGACCCCCTCTTGGCCAAATCAGATCCCTGACAAAGTCACAAGGACTATAATATAAATCTTCCTACTTTCCCCGTCACCCCCCCAAAACAATCAATACTTATATTAACAACAATCTAATAAGAAGGGTAAAACTCCATCTAGCCAGTGTTTTGGATGAAACACATGAATGTCGACGCAAAGTATCAGTGATTGCAGACATTAAAGGCCAGAATGGTGAGGAAAGCAGGGCTCACAAGTGGATCAAAAAGGTGAATCGGTTCAACTGGATCGGAAGTTTTTCAGAAACTACTTTGGAGAATATATCTCAGGTCTCATTACTCATTCCGATAATTTTCTATTCCGTGGGAATGTCAATGTTCATCTGAATGAGCTGGCGATCCTCTAAGTAAAGCCTTTCTGGTGCTTGTTGATACTTTTAGGTTCACTCAGTCTTGTTTAAGGCTCAACCCATTGGAGCAGTATCACTCTTGATTTGGTTTTATCCAAAAGGATAGCTGTTTCTGATATGACTGTCTTGCCAACCACATCTGCTGTCTCAGATCATTTACTCATTAAATTTGAAGCATCATTGGCCAGTACTATTAATGTCGGCACAGATGCCACTCGCCACATTGGTCCATCCACCGTAGCTGCATTTTGCCATCAGCTGCCTGAAGCCTTGGCTGTTTTCACTGTAGAGACAGATTCTATTGAAAACCTCACTGGTGACTTAATTGTTCCCCTCCCTAGTCTCCTTGATTCAAATGCACCTCTCTCTATCGGAGCTAAACAACCAAAGAGGGCCTGGTTTCATGACCTGCTCTAAAGTGGGTCTGCAGGAGACTGGACCATAAATGGTGATCACCAAAATTTGGAAGTTTTATTGCCTATCCTGGCATCAGTGTTTAGTGAAGTAGAAGGCTGCTTTACCTGCTGCTCCCTCTTGAGTTCATATGGATTCACTCTTGCTGGTACTCTTCTGTCAAATCATCCCTGACATCCTTCTCCACCCATTCCAACCGCACCTCTTCTCCTTCCATCCTCACCATTCTGCTGTCTTTCCTCTCCTTCCTTCACCCATGTATCCTGTTATGCTCTACTCTCCATCTCTCAAGACTTGCCTCAACCTGCTCCCTACTCTCACTACAGATCACAACGTCATCTGTGAACATCATCTTACACAGAGACTCCTGTCAGATCACGTCTGTCAACCTGTCGATCACCACTGCAAACAAGACAGGACTCAGAGCCAATCTTGATGTAACCCCACCTCCACCTTGAACCCAACCATCATTCCTACCACACAGCTCAATACGGTCCCACTGCCCTCACACATATCCTGCACCACTCTTACACACTTCTCTGCCATTTCTGACTTCCTCATACAGCACCACACCTCCTCTCTCAGCACTTGTCATATATTTTCTCTACATCCACAAAGACACCATGTGACTCCATCGGACCTTCTCCATGTTTCTCCATCAACATTCTTAATGCAAACATTGCGTCTGTGGTGCTCTGGTGGCATGTTGTGAGTGTGAAGTAGAACATTTTCATGCAGATATCTAACATATCGTACCAGCTGGGTAATCTTTAAGGGACTCAAGAATTCTCGGCTCAGTTGGGTAAATTAGAAAAACCCACTCTGTTTGGTAGATTAGTGCCACTATTTGGGGAAAAAGATCTTACCACTAGCACAAGGATCATGGGGCCTTGGTAGATGTAGTCTGTGTACACTCCAGCTCGCTTCCCAAACCAGCATCTGAAATACAGACAATGCCACACAGTCAAGCCTTCATCTCATTAGAGCTAAATATTGACATAGTCATTCAGTACACGTAGCCGTTAATTCCCCATCAAGATTGGATCGTCTCATCATATCCCTGTAGGTACTCAAAAAGTCTTCCCTTAGTTGAGCAAACACTTAACACGTGGCTATCAACTAGCTGTTTACCTTCCTGAGTCCTTATTTCAAAGCCATTCATTAACTCTGAGAGGTTCATTTTACGTGTCAGGATAAGTCGCCACACTGTGAGGGTGGACACAGACCTAGATGATGCATGGGGGAATAAGGCCGGATGGCTTTTCTGACGCCCTGTGGTGGGTTCAAACCCACAACATCTGGCTCATCAGTTCCTGAAGCACACACTCTACCACTGAACTACCATGGCCTCAAAAGCTACTCATTAAGTCTAAATTACATCTAGATTATGTCTAGTCTATTTTTACCTATCTGCATTAGTCCCCCCCCCTCTCTCATAAACATAGATTGAGCACGAGGGATTAAAGGCCAGATGTCCTGTGCTGGGATTGAACCCACTACGCCCAACTTGGAGGCACACGCTCTACCACTGAGCCACCGCAGCACCAAAAACGCCACAAAAAATGGTTATGTATTATAGCAGTGTGCGGAAAATCATTTCTCAGATTCCTATCAGATTCATTTCACCAGAGATAAGCATTTGGAATAATATATAACTTCCTCACCAGTCTCATTTGCTTCTTTCTTTCTTACGGGGAGATCATAATGAAACTGAGGCTGATAAATAACCAGTGAAAACTCCTCAAAGCAGCTTTAACATCGACAATTAAAGAGAAAACAGCTGCGGGCCGTAGTGTAATTAAGAATTCTGTGTAACATAAATGTGATTACAGGAGGTTATTAATGGCCATTCATCTCTTTAATGCAACATGCTTTGACTTTGTCTCCGTCCTTCTCAAAGAGAAACAAAGGAGGCTAAATCTCTTCACTTGTCAGGAAAGTTCCACGGCTGAGACGCAGAAAAGGGCTTACTTCTCATCGTCGTAGTAAAGTTTCCCGATGGCCCACGCCACGATTATAGGGAAGGGTATACCTGTGAAGGAGAGAGAGGAAACAACGTGACATATTCCTTCATCTTACTAAGTGATGGAAATCACGTAATACCAATCCAGGGATTTCACATTGGAATATCGAATCCTTGTCCTTTTTTCAGCGCCTGCCAAAAGCAATCGTGGGGTTGAGAGCTGTGATCTACAGATGCCGGCCAAGACCTGTCACCCCTCAAACATTTAGCTGTGCATGGATGAAAAGCTTGACGGTTGACGATGATGCAGAGTGATCTTCAGGTTTGCTGAATTTTTAGGATATAACAGCACAGAAAACCTGCCATTTCTCACTGCTGAATGACACTTAAATACCGACCGGGAAGATGTTTTGACATTCTCCTCGTCATCCACGTCTTCTTCTCATTTCTAGCTGTTGCCAATGATGCTCTTCACTACCTCCAGTACTGTCTCTATGCCTGCTCAATAATCCAGGTAATATAAATCACAAAAAAAGGTGAATCTGTTAATCTGGACATGTTTGATGAAAGTAACGTTCCATCATTCATACAGGAGACAACTTCTGTCTGAACTGACACCAGGCATCCACACCCTTATAAACAATACAGCTGGACAATAGAAAGCAATGATGGTTTCATACGCACATTGACAAGTGGCCTGAGTTGCAGTAATAATGAGTACTATTCACAGAGGGCCGTTAAAGGAGTTTTTAAGCAAGTTGTTCCTCATCCGATGTGAGGGTGTAAGGACAGGATGTTGTGTTAATGTAAAGTCCACTGAGGCAAAATGATCATTTGGAATAACGGGCTATACAAATAAACTTGACTTGACTTGATTGGGGAAAGGTTGCCAAAGCGACAACAGCTGCCTAAGCATAGACCAGTAAGGATTGTCTTGATGCATGCTCAGTAATCTAGGTAGGGGAAATCACAAAAAGGTGAATCAGTTCAACTGGTTCAATTTATGTAACAGTTGGAGTGATTAACTGTTTCTAAAAATCTTCTGATCCAGTTGAACCGATTCACCTTTTTTTGGGGACCAGTAAGGATTCCATATGTGGTAAGCGTTTCAGAACAGTTGAGATGTATCTTTTGTAAACAGGACATCTCAATTGCTTTCAAACCCCCAAAATTGGTCCATCCCAAGGATCCGGGTCCTGTTAGATGCCAGGAGGACTGCAGTGACTTGTAATCAGAGAAACCAAACAGACGCTGACTAAGAGGATGGCACAACATTGGCGAGCCAACACGTCAGGTCGGGACTCTGTGGTCTACATCAATCTACAGGCTGGTGGCCACTCCTTCGAGGATGAAGATGTTGACATCCTTGACAGGGAGGAACACTGCTCTGAATAGGGAGTCAAAGGGGCCGTCTATATGAAGAGGGAATGACCATTCTTTAACCAATGGGGAGGGGGGAGTACATCTGTCACCATCTCACAATGCCGTGATTGCATATTCCCCAATCCTCTGTGAAAAGTACTCATTACCATTGACTCTCCAGTCAATGGTCAATTTGCATCTGAAACCATTGTTGGTTTCGGCTGTTGAGCAAATGTATTGTTTATAAGGGTGGGGACGCCTGGGGTTAGCTCAGCCTGAAGACGTCTCCTGTATGAGTGATGGAATGTTTCTCTCATTAAACACTGTTTCCAGATGAACTGATTCACTTTTTTGTGAATAGTTGTTATACCGCATGGTCCTCAGTGAAAGGATGAACCCCAGTGCAGTCTTATTCCTCAAGACTGGAGGCTTGCAGCTAGCTGGGAACTTCCTGGAATGATCCCCAGTCCTGCAGAGAGCATGCCAAGGTGTCCTTGAGCAAGACACTGAACCCCTAACTGCTCCCCGAGTGCCACATGGTGGCATCTCATTGATCCTATACAATAGGATGGCTTAAAATGTAGAGAATTTCAATTTTCTCCTTGTGGGACTGATAAGGGATTCTTGAATAAAATTAAAATAAAACTACAAATCTATTCAATATCTCTTTTTATTTCTACTTTTATTGTACTTTTATTTATTTTTTTCCAAAATGTCTACTGGGGG
>OMLC01023177.1:1139-11251 GCA_900302585.1 Regalecus glesne | reverse complement strand
ACACACACACACACACACACATATACATATATGTATATGTATGTATATGTATGTATATGTATGTATATATATTTATTTATATATATATATATATATATATATATATATATATATATATATATATATATATATATATATATATATATATATACATATATACATATTTACATATATGTACACATTTGTACATATTTGTATTTAACAGTCACAAAGAACAATGAAATGCTTGTATATAGTTTCAAAACTGATACAAAATAACAGGTTTCACACTGTTTAGTTGCAATATTTGAGAGAAAAGACTGCAATACCAACAGCCATAAGGATAAAACATGCAGTAGGAACATGAGACTGTCTGAGGGAGCAGCAGTATTTCAACATGAAACTGTGTTTGCATTGGCTCTTTTAATATGCACTGCTTTCAGCTTCAGGGCTAGCTTTAATTTTCTACACCTAGCAGTGATACTAAAGCTTTGTTCAACCGCATCATAAGGCGCTTACGATTAGCTGCAGATTTAAATATGTAGTTGAAATATCTAATGAGTGGATATGTCAAATAAAAGTGATGACTTGTTTACCATCTTCATTTGCTTTTCTCTTCTTCGGGCCAGTACATGATCAGTTTTCATTGTTTACTGAATTAAAGAGAAGCATTAAGAGATAAGGATGAAGGTACATGCTGACTGTGGCCTCTTCACAAGCACACAGTTATATGCTCATGTCTATTGGCTTATGTTTATCACCAAGAATTCTCCAATAATACACCAACTATATTAAAACTATATTAAAAGATACACAGATTATAGATAGCTGGATGGGCCGATGGATGGATAATTGATAGATGGATGGATGGATGGATGGATGGATGGATGGATAGATAGATAGATAGATAGATAGGTAGATAGATAGATAGATAGATAGATAGATAGATAGATAGATAGATAGATAGATAGATAGATACTTTAACAACCCCAATGGAGAAATTCAATTCATGCATAAAGCTTTGTTGTCAAGGGGGCTTTGGTAGCTCAGTGGGAGAGCGAAGCTTCGTGAACTGTCAACCCAGATTTTGTGGGTTCGAATCTGCCGTGGGGCGTCAGAAAAGGGCATCCGGCCTTAACCCCCACACTACACTTCATCTAAGGAACAACTCCCTTAAGATAAACCTTTAACAAGGCGGATGGATAGGGGAAAACCTCAGGGAAAGCAACGGAGAAGGGATCTCTCTCCCAGGATGGACAGAAGTACAGAATACAACACTGGGAGAGGATGACGGATTTATAAGACAAGTGAAGAATGTATAGAAGTGTCTTTGAGCAAGACACCGAATCCCAAACTGCTCCAGTCCTGAGATTAAATGGATAAACATCCAGGGTATTTCCCCCTCTTGGCTCAATGGGAATAAGGCCAGATGGACTTCCTGATAGCCCGCGGTGGGTTCAAACCTGCAACATCTGGCTTGACAGTTATCGAGCCGTTGCGCTCAGCCACTGAGCTACTGTGGCACCCATACACAAGGGTTGACACAGTGGCGGTTGCCTGGGTTGCAAAAGTTGAAAAGTTAAAAAAATAAGGTTATAATAACGGACATGGATATGTGTGGAGGAGACACTGGTATACTGGGAAAAGGATGCTGAATATGGAGCTGCCAGGCTAGAGGAGAAGAGGAAGACCAAAGACGAAGTTTATGATGTGATGAGGGAGGACATGCAGGTGGCTGGTGTGACTGAGGAAGATGTAGAGGTGATGCACTGAGTATGCATAAAAATTTAATGTTATATAATTAATTTACCTTCCCCTGGCAATGATGAGGGATAATTGGACACGTTTTCTCAATTTGTTTCCATTTGTATTTATTTGTGTTTGGTTTGTTTTATTTGTTATCATTTTTTATGTGTTTATTTATTACTTACTATGGTTTATGTCGACACGTTCTTTTTTTGATTTTTTTTTTTTAAAACCGTAACGAAAATTGTCCCACATTGCGTCCACTCCGTGCGCCGGAACTACGTCATGAGCATGTGACGAGACGAGGCAGAAGAGGGAGTCTATAAAAAAGAAGAAAGAGGCACGTTGCTTACAGCGAAGTCGTCGCAAAGAACTTATTATTGATCTATTTACAAACCACCAAGGTAACGTTCTAAATGATCACTAAGTAAATCTAACTCCAGTAGCCAAATGTAGATATTGTTGAGTTGACTTTGTCCCGCTCATTTACCGGATACTGGTGTGTGAGCGGTCTTACCGGTCCATGAGCGGTCGGCAGTGGATAGAGTGATCCTCTGGTGACCAAAAGGTTTAAAGTTCGATCCCCGGCCCTGCAGAAAGCTCATCAGTGTCCTTGAGCAAGATACTGAGCACCCAACGACTCCCCGAGTGTCACAATGTGGCTGCTCACTGTTCCTATAGAATAGAATGACTTAAATGCGGAGAATTGTAAATTTCTCATTGTAAGACTAATAAGGGAAATGTTACGATTGATATTCATTGCATTTCAGCAGGAAAACTGCAAATATGTCCATTGGCGTACCAATCAAAGTCCTGCATGAGGCAGAGGGACACATTGTGACCTGCGAGACCAACACTGGAGAGGTCTACAGGGGAAAGCTCATTGAGGCTGAGGACAACATGAATTGCCAAGTGGGTATTTTATATGAGATTGTTAAAAACTGTTTTGAAATCATGCAAATTTGACAATTTTTTTGTTAATTATTGGAATACTGTTTTTGCTATGTCAGGCATAGGCAGTGATTTGTTTTAATGCAGCGTTTCCACTCAACATTTTACCGGGTGGTTTTACCGATTCATCTGTCCTCTAGTGTATTTATCAATGTAGGGATTGGCTGGATGTAAAGCCAACATACTCCTTGTATCCACTGACTTGTGGCTGTACTATATTTTTTCACTTTTGTGAGAAATGTGTTTTTCACTGACTTTACATATGAACAGTTAAGAACAGGGGTAGGCAGGCTTATCCACAAAGGGTAAGTATTGGTGAAGACTTGCATTTGAACTAAGAAGTTATACATCTGGTTTGATATATTTACAAGCAAAGACTTATATAAGGACCTGAGTTATTAGAATCAGGAGTGTTAACTGTTAGTTAAAACAGAAGTTTTGAAATAAATCCACATTTGCCCTTTTCGGTTGACCTGTCCTAAATATAAGTGGCTGTATTCTCTTCTATACGCTTCTTCATCTAATGACATGTTTTTTCCTCTTAGATGGCAAACATCACAGTTACCTATCGTGATGGCCGGGTGGCCCAGTTGGAGCAGGTCTACATCCGTGGTAGCAAGATCCGTTTTCTCATCCTGCCTGACATGCTAAAGAATGCCCCGATGTTAAAAAGCATGAAAAACAAGAACCAGGGGGCAGGAGCAGGAAGGGGCAAGGCAGCTATTCTAAAAGCTCAAGGTAAGTTTTATAAGTTTTGAATGTAGATTTCAGAATTCGACATTCAACAACTGGGCTGACTGAGTTGTTGCTGTTTGACATATTGTCCCTCAGACTGACTATTCTTGCAGCGCTCATTCTTTTACTACTTCAAGCTTCTTGGATTTGTAAATTATTTTCCCCATGCAATCTAAGATACTTTATCATAGAACTCAAACAGTTGAGTTTTATTTTTAAAGCACATTTATTTACTTATGGGGGCTTTTTTTTCTTTGCTCATGGACGACAACTCTTTGTGAGTTTTGGCATCACTGGACAAACTGTGTGCCTTTATTCCTACCGTAAATTTCACTTTGATTGACTAGAACTCAAAATTCAATTTTTCTATTGTTGTAGTTGATCACACAAACTTTGTTAGAGTAAAAAATAATAGAAAAATACATCCAAATTGAAAAAGCTGGAAATGGGGAAAATTGTGAACAAAATTTGCAGAGAAATAACTTATTTCATTGGACTCTGAGTTTGTGGTGTTGGAAAGGTCAATGTGCTTGGCCGCCAAGAGATTTTCCTTTTGAAATGAGAAAACCACAATCGTGAATCGAGCTTTTTCCTGACTGCCATTTATGTTTTCTGCAAAACAGGGGAACGAACTTGCAATATCTCATCTTATATATCTATCTCTAGCCAAATGTTGTAGGTTTGAACTGCACATTGCATGTGTTACCTATCGCAGTTAGACAGGTCAGAGAATGACTGAGTCTTCACCATTACTGATAGTTTTCTGGGCCCAATGTTTCTGTAAAACTTGACACTAGTTAGTGGATGCTGCATAAACACACATCCAATTTAATTACTTACAAATGATAATGTAGGGTAATCTGATATGATTAAACCGCTTTGCTCAGATATCTTGGATCAAACCTCTTTATTCCCCAGTTTGATAACTAAATGTCCGTCCATCCATTGTCAGCTGCTTATCCAAAGTCGGGTTCATTTCTATTTCTAAAAAAACTGATGTTTTTCCCTATTTTCTTCCTGCAGTGGCTGCAAGGGGTCGGGGCCGTGGTGGAATGGGAAGAGGCAACATTTTCCAGAAGAGGCGATAACTGCTCCATCGGTCAAGTTCGTTTTATTTGTACAGGTCATTATCAGAAATCAAAAATTTGCCGCAGTGGGCTTTACAATAACACAACATCCTGTCCGTGGACCCGCCCGCACATTGGATAAGGATTGTCTTGATGCATGCTCAATAATCCGGGTAAGGGAATCACAAAAAGAGGTGAATCGGTTCATACATCTTCAGTCTGCTCAGACTGAAGATGTGTCACCTGTTTGAGTGACGAAACATTTCTGCATGAAATTCTGATCGTGTTGAACCAATTCACCTCTTTTTTTTGATTGGATGAGGAACAACTCTCTTTAAAAAAACTCAACAGGGAGAAAAAATAGGAAGTAACCTCGGATAGAGCAACAGAGGAGAAATCTCTCCCCTAATGTGAACAGCTGTGCAACGGATGTTGTGTTTTCAGAATGTAATACTCCTCTGTTTTGATTGACTTAGTACACTTTTTTAAAAGATATAATTCTTGGGTTAGATATATTTTAATAGTTTGCATTTTTATGTGAAGTTTTGTTTTCTGGTTGTTGGTTTTTTTTTTGTTAAAAAATAAAATAAAAAAATTGCCTTTTGCAAAAAGTTGAATGGGTTCATCTGGAAACAATATTTAGTGCGAGAAAATTTTAATCTTGCATTTAAGTGACTCTTCACCTCACTAGAGGTATCCCCCAAACCTTATAAAAGGTCTAGGGTGGTGTGATGGTGCAGCGATTACCGTTTCCTCAAAGCAAGAAGGATCCAGGTTCAAATCTAGTACCAGGTCACATGCATCAAGACTAGTACCAAGTCCTTTATGTGTTGACTGATCACTCAGGATCAGTTTAGTGCCCTTTTTCCAACAGGGGGCGGTAGAAGGGAAGATGTTTGCATCACTTGAAAGTCCTCACAACAAAATGTTTATTTCAGTCGTGTGTGTTTGTTCCTCTAAGGTGATTCTTATGTCCACCCTATGATTGCAAGTGAATCAGCATAATTTCAATAAAAACGCAAGGATTTTCTGAATTCGCATCCCTTGATCTCGCTAAAGCAGGGGGGTGGGTCTGCTCAGCTGAATGGATCCTTCATCAGATCCCACACACTAGATAGATGCTCACCACCTCCCCCGGGGAGCTCCATCACTGGCAAGCCAGCCACCAAGCTAGCGAGCTGTCATTTCTACCGCTGCGTTGCAGCAAAAACAGCGACTTCAGATCTGATGTGAAAAGGTAAGCTTTCGGCGTTTGCTGCTGGATTTTTCAAAGTGTTGACTTGCCTAGTTGACGAAAAGTGTGGGCAGACTTGTCAGTCCAACATCTGCCCTGAGGCACCTGCTAGCCGCGCTGACACGGTTTAAGCTAGCAAAAAAACAACAACAAAAAACCAACAACATTGCTCCAGAAATGTCTCGTATCCATTCCGACATCGGCGAGATAATCGTGAATGCAATGTTGATTAATTGTGTGCAATCGTACCCGGCAAAGCGAAAAGTCCCTTAGGGATGGAGACTGGCGTCTACCAAGCTTAGAAGGTTAACACGTATTTAGATCTACTTTGCTGATCGCCGTCGTGCTAACGAGGGGAGAGCAACGCGGGATAACGGTGTTGGCTGGCAGTGTTAGGGTGTATTCTCATGTCGGTGGTTTTTATGTTGGTGGTTAGAAAAATATGCGCAAACTCGCGATGCTGCACCTAGAAGACGTTTTGATCAACGCGTTTGTGTAGAAAGCGGAAGTTGCATTCATTTCATGGGCGGATGTGTAAATTCGTATTTTACCTAATATATATCTGATCGAGTATTTTGTTTCTGTTCTTTGGTAGATCTTGATGCTGTGTCTTAACGCTTTTGTGGCTGAATATGTAATGTATTCAAATAGGCATGCAACATACTTCATATTGTGGAATATGTTGATATTCTGCTTTGCCCATCTTTAAGGATTGGTGATCTACTGCATTCTGGTAAACTTGGGGTGATGTGTGATTGTTTATGACTATTCCATTCATTTCTGCGCTAGGAAGTCTCTCACAGAGATGTATACACACAAGACAATCTAAAATATTGATGTTGAACTTTCTATTCAAGATTTGATCACTAGAAAGTGGGACAGGTATCAGTAAATAGCTTGTCGAAGATTCATGCCCAGATAGCAAAATATGGGTGAATAAAGGTTGAAAGAAGAAAAGAAAGAGGCAAACAGTATAGATTCAATACTGATTCAATGTTGGCACTTCAGTCATTAAATTCGCACCACAACACAGCGTTCATTCAGTGTTGCGCCACCATCAATCTTCAACCTAAAGCAAAAATCAACCTTTATGACCAAAATTCAAAGTTGAGTTGATATATTTTGCTATCTAGGTGGAGCTTATTTTACACAGAGTATTTTGATGTTTGAGGCAAACATGCCCCCTCGACAACAGTTAAGGTTAAAGGTCGACATGTACCTTGGATTAATGGTGGTTTTATGAGTCTCTTTCAACAGATGAAGCCAGGGAAGAATATAGATTGATAAAGGATATAGCGGATTGTAATGCATACAGACATTTCAAATATAATGTTGATGATGGATGGATGGATGGATGCTTGAACAAACAAAACAAGAAATGCTAAATCCATCCAACCTTCTATCCATCCATCCATCCATGCTTAATCTAATTACATTTTTAAAAAACCACTTCTTTTGCGATTGATTTTTTTAACCTTGAACAGCTTAGGGACCGAATCAGCAGTATAATCAATAAATCCCCCCAAAAGCTCTGCTGCTCATATGAGAGTTTATGATGTTAATGATCCTATTATAGTTGCTTATGCCTTTAGTCAGCACTTCTCTGCATTTCACAAGCTGCTGGTTTTCCCAATTCTGATATTTCATTGGATAACTAAATGTGGTAGCCTCTTGTCCTTTAGAAGGTTATTTCCCATTGATATTCAGGAGGTTATATGTGATCTGAGCTCAGGCAGAGGTGCCGGTCCAAATAGTTTGGAGATTCAATTCATCAAGCTTGCCTCTCACGTTCTGGCATATCCTCTGTCTGACATTCAATTTATTGACATATGAAGTTCCATTCATTTGGAAATGTGGAAGAGACATCCCAAATGGATGTTTCCATTATTAACAGTGCATCATAAAACGCTGCCAGTCTCCGAGTTGGTTTACGGAAGATGTGACGCGTCTTGTGTCCTAACCCATCTTTTCATTCACAGTAAGTTTTTCTCCCCATACCCCTGGTGGAACGGTTGTTCTGCTGTTCTTTTAATGAGGCTGTGAATTCACTTCTGCCTCAGATGGTCCTGTGTTCTGCCTTCAGGCATGTGCCCATGTTATAATTGTTGTCCTTGGCTTAAAGTACCCCTCCCCCTTCACATGTCCTGCTAAATCTCCTTCCCTCCTGCTCGGATGGAGAAGGTCAGGTCATGTGACTTTTGTCATGATAAGAGGCACCCAAGTGCAGCATCTGGAGAGACACAGCATCTGTTTGTGTTTTCAGGGGGCTCAAGTCCAACTTGCCCGTTCTTCACCGAGGAGCAATGATCACCACGGATCGGGGCAGTTTAGTTCTTTAGATTACAGTTAGTCATGATATAGGCTGTGTAGCTTGTATGTTTAATACTAACTTTCATAATCCCATGCCTATCATGCTTGGTTTGAGTGACCACAGCTACATTTTCATGTTTGTTATCAAGAGATGAATTATAAAGGTAGACTTTTGGTTCATGGGGATGCTACATCCACACATACCACCTTGTAGACGTCATGGCAACAGTATTCTCTGATGGAAGGCATCAATTGTTCAGGCATAGTTTGAGGACATGACAAAGAGATTCAGATGTTCCCTTGGCTTTCATATTCCCCAGATCTAAATCTGATCGAGCGTCTGCACTACGTGCTGGTAAAGCAGGTTTTATCCGTGGAGGCCCCACCTCCCGACTTATAGGCATTAAAGCAGTGGTTCTCAACCTTTTTATTACTATACCACCAGTCACATTCGGATCAACCTGAGGATACCACCTTATTAATCTGATATTAACCTCATCACTTTTATTCCGAATTTTTATTTAGAAAATTGAGAGGAAATTGGGCATTTTAGAAAAATATGTTTTTATCATTATTATTATTATCAAAAACAAACAAAAATATCTTATCTACCCCAGTCCATTAGATTTGTAGAATCTTTGGACTGTTTTAAGTGGCATCTAAACTAGACCTGTTATGGTTGGTTTCAGCTTGATCTGTTTCTTCCTGTGTCGTGTTTGATTTGGCACATTATTCATGTTACCTGTTATTCTTATTTTTCATGATTTTATGTGAAGCACCCTGTAACAGTATGTTTTTTGAAAGTGCTATATAAATAAACTTTTGCTCACTTTATTTTGATTTTCTGGGATTCTGTTTGGCGACAGTGAGGATGAGGCTTTTCTCTAGAGAGTCTGTTCCTGTAGTAGTTTCTGATGTGGGTTAGGGGGTCAGGGTCACCGTGGGGGTCTGTATAAGCAAACAATTGAGTTTATACAAGCTTGCATCAAGACAAATTGAGCTTTAAACAAGCTATTTAAAAAAAAAGGTGTATGAAGGGCTTAAGTGGAGGTTGGCTTTAGCTTTTGATTGTAGCCAAGCTGTGTAGCCTTTGTCACCTCCAGAGTCATCATTGAATTTTGCTCTGTGATTTGTTTGAGTTTGCCCATAGGTGAGGTAGTTTTGATTTAACCACGTTTTAGTTTGGTTGAGTCTGGTTGGTGCTGTGTTGTGCGCCTTAGCTTTGTTGATAGCAGCACGTTGGCGCTCTCAGCATCAGGACCAATTGGGCAAGTAGCTGGGCTGAGCCTGGCTGGTTGGAACCAAGAGGATATTTCTACTGTGTCTATGTGGGGACTAATCGGGACATAAAAAATGGACCCCTCACACTAAATATTAATATAATACAGTTTGAGCACCTCTCTTTCTAGCAGCTCTACATCATTATAAAAATGCGAATTTGAGTGGTGGAAAGTGAGGTGGAAGCAAAGGGCATGTCTTTGAAAGCCGGAGCGCTGAGATGCATCTCGGAGTCTGGCAGATTCTACTTGATGTCGAGGGTTCATCCATGAGGAGTAGTTAGATGTGGTAGGGTGAAGTGACTCTGAGGCAATGTAGCAAGGTGCCATCTGGTAATGTACAACTTCTCTGGTGATGTCAAGCCTAACCACGCGATGGCAATTTTCTGTAATAACATTCACATTCAACAGTTGAATCATGACACCCCGCCCCCCTCCTCCCGCGAGCCATCTAGGTCCATGTCCACCCCCACAGCGTGGGGACTAATCGTTTCACACATGGAATTTGTCTTTATGGCTCTCATAGGTACTTCGCATAGAGAGACGACACAACAAGCTTCAGATATATACACAAGGATTAACTATATACAAGCGAATAGAAGAGGTAATAAAATACAATGGTGCAGAGAATCTATTAGACATTATTGACATTAAGGTCCACTGAGGCACATGTTTTATTTGTGATAGTGGGCTATACAAATAAAAATGACTTGACTTGACATAAATCTTAACTTACGAACAGGTATGGGTACAAGCATAGTTAGCCCCAGTGCTCTGTAGCACCTACCAGAGGGGGGGGGGGGGGGGGAAAAG
>OMLC01023129.1:1727-13141 GCA_900302585.1 Regalecus glesne | reverse complement strand
TACCACCTAGTGTTCACAAATGGAATTGCATGCAGGCTGATGGCAATGCAAGCGAAGAGTATGACAGACTAATGGTTGGATAGATGGATCGAGCGAATGTGGTTACAGTAAACAGAGAGATAGAAAGACGGGGTAAACATCTATCCATCATCAACCACTTATCTGAAGTCAGGTCACGGAGTCACGCTGGAGCCTATCCCAGCAGTCATTGGGCAAAAGGCAGGAAAAGACCCTGGGCAGGTTGCCACTCCACCTCAGGGGCTGCGTAAACATAACGGAGAGATACTGAGAGGCTGCAAAGACCAAAGATTTATTCCCACCACAGCGAGCTTAGACTAAATCACTCCAGTCTCCAGACACTACCAGGATCGATCCAGTCAGGTGGGCAACAGAAGGGGACGAAGGACAAATGAACAACAAACATCTGATGAACACAATGAGATTTTGTCCAGAATGTTTATGAAATGTACACGGGCATTAACAGAGCCCAAACACACAGTAACAGGGTGGCAGAGCAGAAGGGATGAGAGACAACGAGGGTTGACTATTCCTGCCCTGTCCGACCCCCCTCATAGGCAGATCCCTTCAGTCAAGCCCAGAGTGGGCAGGCAAAGTGGTTGAGAGTGAGTGTGAGAAGGGGGAAGCAGGACATGATGCCAACAAGACATGGTGGGAACATGATGAAAGATAAGGGCATAATGATGATGATGATGGCGTGACAGCTGAATGTTGTGCTTCTCTCCAACAAGAGATGCTGTGTGTCCTGATCAGCTTAAGGCACTGCAGGTAACCCACTGCTGCCGACAGTTTCCTGTCACTCAACATACCCCAAGCACACACCGAGACACCCACACTGAGTGACGCAACATGAACCCCAACCCTCAAGTGCAAGGGGCCAAGTGCATGTCCTCCATTCCAAAGTGAGCCATAGATGAATGGGTGGATGGATGGAGGTCGATGACACTGTCTTTTTTCTGAGCATGCTGATGAGTGTCGGTGGAGCCCACAGTGGTCCAGTGCCATGTGATGAAATCGTGTGGAACTTGTTATAACTACTCTCTGCTACTGCCCTCCCCTCCCACCTCCCACCACGACAAACCCCTAGAAGATTCTCTCTCATGCTCCCCCCAACTATCACAACCCCCAATCCTTCTGTTCATTCCCATTTACCTCCACCCCTATCCCCACCATCCCACCCCTCTTAACCCCCCTAACACACGCATGCACACACCTAGTGCTGTACAAAGAGGAGACCACACAGTGTGGCTGGAGCTACATAAGCACATTTTAGGCAGCACTACTGCACATTAAAACCCACTGTGTAGTTTTCTTCAAAGTTTCAATGTGTTTTTTTCTTTACAGAGAGCCCTTATTCATTCCCCCCGACACACATAGCCTCACCAAGGACCAACTGACACAATTTCACACGATTGAGAGGAATGGGTCTGCATGTTTGCGCTCTGGTTGTATGTCTTCTCTGAACAAGAAAGTAAAGAGAAAGAAAAGCATAGATTGGTTGTGGGTACAAAGACCAATGTCTGGGCTTTGGGTGTAGCATGAATGATGAATAAACACAAAATAATACGAGGAATAATAAAGATGACCAACTTGACTATGCAAATCCCCCCAACCCAGATTGATTTAAGTGATGATAGATAACAACAGGAAAGAAAACGTGGATATTTTTCTTCCTAGACTGGGATTTGTTTCTTGGAAAGCACACACAACATGCGTCATGTAGGGCAGTGTTGTGTGTGTGTGCGCGTGCACTGACTATTGTGGACGACACGCCATTGCAATTCTGGACAAAGCGTGCAGTGTCATGGAGCCAAAATGGAGTCGGCGTCCTGCCTGACTGTCAACACGTGTGATGACGAGTGCAAAACGTGTTGGCTTGTTGGCAGACTGCTGATGGGGAGGTGTGGGTCAGATTCTGTGATGTCAGATACTGGAGGAGGAAGTGGGGGAGGGGTCAACATTACAACATCTGACCACCATGCCAGGTAAAACCATACATTAACCCGATATGAACCTAGGCCTGCTCTCTTACGGCTGTAGTTTTCCTACATCTACATACCTAGCTACCTAATTCTAGAGGGACCTGAGAAGTAAGCGAGCTGCTTTTCGCCTCTGTAAGACATGCATCACGCCATTTGAAACTGGACCCGAGTTAGTCTTCCACGACGGACACAAAGTTCATGCCGTAGCTAGCTAGCAGCAGCCGGTGTGTTAGTGACTCCAGGAAGCTATGATTGGAGTCTGGGTGTGATCAGGCAGACGATGTGATAAGAGTCCCTATAGTTAGCAGTTTTCAAACATGGTGAATCACTTTGGAAACTTTTGGGAAAAAAAATTGTTTGCATTGTTTACCAGTTTAGAATGGGAGTCAAAATGGGAGTCATACTGGATTAGACAATGGCTTTGGTCGTCACTTGTCGAAGTCCCCTGGTGACTTCTTGAGCTGTTTCCTCACTGAAGCCCAGTCTTAAAAAAACAACAACAAAGGAACAAAAAAAGCCACCTCTATCCTGGTTCATATGTTAGAAAAGGAGCAGGTGGGACTTTGTCTTTAAGGCGCAGTGTTGGTTGATCTTGTGAAATGGGACAGGGCAGGGACAACGGGTGGGTGATACGTGTGACTGATACAGAAGGCACTGTGGCTCTTTAAGGGTGGGGTGGGACATGAGGGTTGTTGGTAGATGGGTCTCTTGACGAACTGCCCACTCACCAAAACCTCTCAGGAAGTGAGGTGAGGGATGGAGTCAGGTTTTGTGCCCTGTCCAAATAAGCTATACAACTAAACAGAAAAAAACCTAATAAATGCATTACCCCCATTCTCTATTCTATGCCTAACTACCCAGCCCCAAAGCAAACACTCGAGAAGAGAGCGAGAGCGAGAGAGAGAGAGAGAGAGAGAGAGAGAGAAAGAGAGACTATGGATCTGGGGGAGCACAGTGAAGATATCACTGGTGGGAGGGGTCAATGGACATATGGAAGAGAGGACTTCCCTGTTGTTATGTTTATAGGTTAAGCAGTTGTGCATAAGTCATATCGATCTCTCCTTTTCACATTTTCTCAGTCTTTCACTGCATTCTGCCGTGTACCTGTTCAGAGCAACACGGTGTCATGGAATCTGACCTAATATGACTGAGTATTTATGAGGTCTGCATAGTGTCAGTACACACAGTTCTGGGGATGTCCTGTGGTTTCCCCTACTGACAAAACACTATAAAGTTGCGCAGTAGCTCGATCTGAGTGTATAATTAGCAATGGTATGCAAAATAAATAAATCTGAATCTCTTACTATATTATATGTCTCGTCTTATAACTACATCTACTATATTAAATCTAGAGTCGTGTAATAGTTCATATCTATGTTTATCTATGGTTTAATCATCTTGCCCTAGTTATTGAATAATCAGTAATCAATTCTCCTACAAAACTTAAGAATGTAGATATACTTAAGCCTGTCCTGCGGTGCAGTTTGTGTCTTCAGTTCTCCTCTCTAGTGTACCGAGCAATCGGATATGGAAGTAACTGGATTTGGTGTCTGTGTGAGAGAGAGAGAGAAGGATAGAGAAAGACCGAGACATAGAGAGAAGTCTTAGCTATCCTGGAGATGGGAGGCTGGATTGGGGAGCCAGTTGTGTTCTGTTTGACCATAGTCTTTCTGGTTATCCTGAGCTGAGAGAGAAAGAGCAAGAAAGAGAGGGAATGAATGTGTGAGAGAACACGTGATGAGCACAGATGAACAAACCAACAGATGAGCAGACACGGCATCGCCCACACTACATCTTCCTCCCCTGACTCATGTGCCATGCTATGCCTACTCTGTCCAGATCTTGCCTTTTAGAAATCAGGATGTGGCTAGTCACTAGAGCTGCATGTGCTGACACGTTTCCTCTTGTTGGCAAAAAGAAGGAAATCTCAAACTAACATTGACAGAAAACACCATTTTGGCTACAAGTCCACAGCAGAGGAGAAATCAAACTAAGGGTTTGAAGAGTTTTTAGGGGGAGCTGGTTAGAATAAGTTCACCACTCTCTCCTTGTGTTTACAGTTCTGGGAACAGGCCTGTCTGAAGACACATGCACAGAAACAGAGAAGGAGAAAGGAAAATAAGAAAGCACGTTCTTAAGGATGTCAGTGCAGAGAATCTCTGCTAGAACTTCAGATGTAAACGTCCCACCCGTTTGCTCCAACCGTCAGCTCTTCTTCATCTTTTGGTTGGTTTAGGACTAGCCCTGACCCAATGACTCTGGGACCAATTGAAGTGCAATTCTGAAAACTACTGACCCCTACTGCTTCATCGTTTCAGTCATAATTACTAAAGAAATAACCAAAAAATGTACAACCCCCCCATTACACACATACGCCTCAATATAAAGAGTGTGACTTCAGAGCTATAAAGTTGCGTTACAACACGCAACGCTGTTTGGTGGATGTTCACCAGCCATCATTGCCCTGAATGTTGGATGTAGGCTTTGGAAACCATAGATAACACTGTTGAAGTCAACTCGTGGGTAAGAAACAAACAAAACCAAAACAAGGAATATAGTTGATGGGAAGAAGATGGACAAAGCTTACTGATTTCTAATTTACATGACAAAAATCTACGGCAACCAGTCACTCAGTCATCATCATCATCATCTTCAACATCATTGTCGTCATTATTTAGCGTTGACATTTATATTTGTTATTCATAACACTATCATTATTAACAATAATAAATCAGTTGTGGAAGAAGCTCGCTCCTCTCGAGTCTCCCTCTCTCTCATTCCTCAGCTGGGCAAAATATCAAATATCAAGCTCTAGCAAGACAAACCCCCTGCCCCCGGTCTTGATGGATGGACGTTGAAAACCTGTCAGCTATAAACTAAAAGAAACAAAGGCTTGGTATTGGGCCTGTTTGGATTAAATGTGACCTGAAGGATTATGTTCTGATTTCAGAGAAATGTAAGAGAGAGCGAGAGAGGAGAAAAGAGAACATCTTTTTAAACCTAAACATAAAGTTTTACCTATAAAGCCCACCCCCCCCAGGTCCCACCCATTCCAGTGTTCTCTCTAGTATGTATTTAATCAATCATGCAGGTTTCCATCAAATTTTTGGACTCCGAAAAAGGTCAAAGGAGGCTGAGCAAATGCAACAGAAGAACCTAGCTCCAATGTCCGAAGAAGAATAAGAAGGAGATTTCAATCATAGGAAATACTGAAGAAACCCCCCCCAATCCCTCCTTTCCTCTCCTCCGCCTATTCAAAACCATATGATGTCACTCCCTGTCATGTTGTTGTTAGTGGCGCGCTGGGTCAAATAACCCGAGGTGGAGGAGCCTTCAAAAGAAAGTTCATCCTGTCCATGGCCCCGCCCCCATGTGCACTGAAACAGGAAGCAGGGTCACACTGCACCTGACCCCTGCTACCACTACACAGGAAGTGATGTCACACCAGTTACATCAGCATTGGGTGAGTCTTTAACAGTAAACAGAGATGATAAAACTCATCGAAAATCAGCCAGCGCTGTAATTGGCTGGTTTTTGCAGTATAGGCGGAGCTTCCTGGTTCTGTCGCTTGGAAAGAAAAATAGGTTCAAGTGGTTGTTCTCCCCTTTTTTACATTTTCGCAACATTTTTTTCTCATATCATGTTTTTGTTTCATTCTTCAGTGTTCAGTTTTGATTTTTCTGGAGGCATAGCTTGGCTTGTAAGGGAGTAGGGCTTCCTGGCTTTTTTTTTCTAGTTTTCTTTTCTTTACTAAACACATCCGTCGAGGAGAGTCAACAAGCACCGGATTCCTTCCTCTCCTCCGAGTTGCAATACATCATCAAGCTTTTGCAGAAGACAGGCTGGAGGCAGTTTGCAAACATCTGACCATGAAACAAACCTGTTCACAGGTCGGTCTGGTAGAGGTGCTTTTGGGCTCAGTTAAAGCGCTATCATCCATTTTTGCAATGACATGCCCCTTCCCCAGCTTTCTCCCTCATGCCTCCCTCTTTGCTTCTTCCTCCCTTCATCCTTTGGCAGCCTGGCCTCACTGGTCAAGCAGAGAAGTTTTTGGAGAAGTGGAGTTCAGAGGATGAGAGAGGAAAGGGGAAAACCAAGGCACAGGCCTTGCCCTGTGTTGTCTGTCTGTTTGCTTTCCTTTCATCATTAAGTATGGTCATGTCGCTCTGTCAGATAGTTTTTGAAAGAGTCTCAAATACTCAATCCCCAAGCCACTAACACTACCTTTGTCATCTTCTGCCATCCTCTTAATTAGAGCAGGATAGGGGGGTTGGTAACAGGCTTAGAAAAGGGTCAAATCCTCTCTGAACATCCTCAACTCCAACCCGCCCTCTCTTTTTTGTGAATCCAGAATCCAAGACCGGAAGATGTGAGGCTAGTGTTATTATTTTTCTTTCTTTTAATCCCCCTCCTCCCCCTAATCCCCTGCTCTTCGCAGTCGCTAGCACCAGTCGTCCTCATCCGTCTCACTGTAAGGTTCATGCAGGCCCTTGCGAGGTCCTCGGGCGTGTGGGGGCCGATGATGTGGATGGGGCGGCACCCCCGGTGCCCCGTGCCGGTGGGGAGAGGGAGAGTTGGAGCGGTAGCCATTGGGCACCCTACGTGGATGTGGGTGAGGGGGCAGAGGGGGCCCGTGGCGGGCAGTCCTTGGGGAACGTGGATGGGGATGCGGGTGTTGGTGGGGGTTCCCACCATGCGGATGCGGGTTACTGTGGGAGAGGCTCTGTTCATAAGCAGGGGGTTCATGGTGACGCTCATATTCATAGTCACGCTCGTAGAAGGGCCCATCACCCTCCACACTGTCAACAGGGGGTGGCCCGCTCCAGCGTCCTCGGTGAGGTGACCTCGGCGAGCCGTGATGGGGGGAACGTGGTGACTGGTGCCTGGGGGAACGTGGTGAGCCGTGCCTGGACGAGGAGCCCCCGTGGTGGGGGGAAGCGTGGCGTGATGGGACCCGTTGATGGTAGCCCCTGTCATGGTCTGGTGGGGAGAAGTGCCGGGGGGAGGGGGAACGCAGGCGGCCAGGCCCCGGTGGGCCGTAGCTTGGTTTGCGGACAGCAGGGGAGTAGGTGACATGTGGGCGAGGGACGGCAGGGGTCTGGGGCAGCTGGCGACGGCCTCTCCGCGGGGTGCTGGTCCCCGAGGTAGAGGGAACGGGGCTGCCGCTCACAGAACTACTGCCCTACAGCAAAATGTAAAGAAAGAAAATCAAACCGCACCACAACAACAGAGACCAGAGTAGAGTAGAGAGATGAAAAATATAGAGCGGATAGACAGAGATAGATAGACAGATAAGGAGAGATAGAAAAGGAATGGGAGATATAGAGAAATAGAAAGATAAACACCATTGAAAACCATTCAAAAGCATGGTGATGAGGCAAAAAATCGACACCAAGAAGCCACACATCATGTGGAGAAAAAATGGACAGAGAGAAACAGTGACAAAGGAAAAAAGCGCAACACAAAAAAGAGAGATTGATATCAATAATTAGGTGAATGAAAATAATCATCAATAATTCTTAGTGGATAATAAGGATTTGAGAAACACAAAAAACTACAATCAGGGCACAAAGAAACGTGCTGAAGAATGTCATTCTGCATGCTTAATAATCCAGGTGAAGAAATCACAGAAAGCTGAATCAGTCCACATGGACTCTCAATTAACATCGTGCCCAGATGAACTGAAAGATAATGTGATGAAAAATCTTTTGCACAAAAGGTAAAAAAGGAATCTTCAAATACTTTACAGCTATGTTTTCAATTGATTGTGCCTGCTGAACCCAAAGGAAGTAACCCAACATCAAAATTGAACCCATCATGACACAAAATAGTACCTACATAAAATTTCGCACAGAGTGAATAGATAGATAGATAGATAGAATAGATAATAGTAAAATCTATTGTGCATATATTACCAGTTATGCACCTCATCTAAAATAATGCATTTGTAAAAGCATTATTTGTTTAATATATCTGATAACCATTAGAAAATCCATTGTTAAAATTGAGCATCGACAATTTCTACTCATGTGAGCGCAATTTAGTTTTGAAGAATTGTCAGCAACATAAGGAGTATGTAATATTTTAATTGTGTGTGTGTGTGTGTGTTTTCCCATGACATGACGGTGTTACTCAGATAAGTATGTGTATGTTTTCAGATGTGCACACAGAGCGTACAAAATCTCAGCATCCCCCCAAAGTACTTCCATGTAAAAGTCCGGATCTGATGAATCTAGGTGAAAGCTGTCACACCCTACTGATCCACTCAATTCAGAGATAAAACTACTTCAGTCATCAGGTGGAGATTCAGATATAATATATAAGAGGGGAAGGCAAAAACTGAACAGGGTTTTATGAGCCCAAACACAACAGACACTGCTTAGGTAGAGGTGGTTAGTGCTACTAAGTATCGGGAGGGTGGAGCTGAGGTTTCATCTGTTCCATTTGCCCCTTAGTGTGCACGGTGCCCACCTGTCTGTGGCCACGTCCGTCTGGTCCCTCGCTAGGTGAACGGGACCAGTGGCGGTCGCGGTCATGGGGATGCCTGTGGGGGTAGTCATGGCGATCAGGTCCGTAGCGCTCCTTGTCAACGGAGCCATGGTGGTGGTGGTGATGGTGGTGATGACGTCGGTCCTTAGCTCGGCCACGCTCTCGCTCCCTCTCCTTAGGCGGCAGGTCCCCTGACTGCGTGGTTGTGCTGAGGTCTGTACCCAAGCCTGGAGGAAAGACCACAGGGGGGTATTAGGATATATTCTCTTGGTAGAAGTGGCCCCAAATGGATGGTCTTTCCAGCAAAACACAACACCAAATAATTCCACTCTGACCTTCATGACTGAAGTTATGCTGCTTGGTTAAATCGGTTGTTATGTATCCTACATTCAATGCAGTGTTCTCGCTCTTGGAGGAAATCGTTTCTTGGGACTGTTCAAGGACATTTTTTGTGAAGTTTTCTTTGATAGCCATAAAAAACATTTCTCACAGAAGGCCATAGAATTCAGTATTAACTATTGCTGGCAGCCTTGACCGTCTCTAAACAGAATATGGAACATTTAGCTGGTCACTGACAATATTGCTCAAACTTCAAGCACTGTTGTAGTACAACTGCTAAAATATGTAATATCCACTAAAATGGTTAAAAAGACCCTTCCTCGGCAGAATGAGATAACATTTTAAATCCCAACTTTATAATTGTTTTGACCAAAGCAATATTTCCAGGATATTCAATACATTTCCTCATTTCCAGGTATTTTGCATGACTGCATGAGTCTCCAGATTCTCCATGATGCATGGGGACCCTGTAAATAGTTTGAAAACAAATCAATGAAAAAATGATGACTTGGAATCCAGCAAACAATATTTTCTTGGCCCTGAGCCTTTTAAGATAATACATTACTGGTTTGTTGTCATGTGACACAGGCCTGTGGAATTTGTTCTCTGTATTTAACCCATCCTAATGTATAAGAGCAGTGAGCCCAGCTGCCATGTGGTGCTCAGGGAGAAGGTAGAGGTTCAGTGTCTTGCTCAACGACACCTCGCCATGCTTTCTCAAGGATCAAGGACCGAGCCACCAAATCTGACTACAAGATAACCTCCCTACCTACTGAGCTATGCTGCCCTTTTTGTGCTCGTGCATATCTATGCATGTTGGGTTTGAATCACAAGTTGGAAATTACTCACTAGTATACATCAACTTTCTTGTGGGAAGTCTATTGAGACAAAGTCTATGGGGAGCACACCCTGAGAGAAAAGCAATGTGTTGGCATCACACATTAGGTGGTTCATCAATAGTCTGGGATTTCCAGCCTCATCCTGCAGTCATGATGGGCAACTGGTCATCATGGGATTAAGCCCTTGCCACCAGGGTCAACCTGTCATCACAGAGACAGCGCTACTGAAGATTGCGCACCTCTTGTGGCACTCTAAAAACTTTGTCTAGGTCTCCACCTCTGACCACGGAGTCACACTGGCAATGAGGTGGGATGTCATCAGCGGATTCGATGGACTACTAGCAAGCAACGCGTGTGTGTGCGTGCGCATGCAGTAGTACTATTGTAGTGTTGCATGCTTGCATATGCGTCTATTCTCCTGCCTGTCAGTTTTTTGTTTAAGCTTGTCTATGTCAGTGTGTGACTCACCCGTGTCAGCGTCGGTGTATCTAGTCAGAGAGCGTTGGGAGTTGCGGTGACTCCTGTCCCTGTGCCTGCGCCCTCCTCCTCCTCCTCCTCCATGCCTACTCTCCTCAGAAACCACCCTCTCTAGGGAATAGTCATCCAGCCTCACTCCCCGACCTGAGCGACCGTGGACCAGGCTGGAGGTGGAGCGACGCATGGGACTGGTGTCTGTAATGGTCTGTGATACATGCAGGGGCAGAGCAAGAGAGAGAGAGAGAGAGAGAGACAGAGGTGGGGGTGAAAGGGAGAGAGAGAGAGAGAGGTGGGGATGAAAGGGAGAGAGAGATAGTGCCAGAGGACGAGATGATAAGATGTATGGGGAACAGCGTAGAGATGAGAGAGAAGATACAGATGGGTAGGAGCAATGGGGAAAAAAGGCAAAAATAAAATGGACATAGATTGACACAAGAAAGAAATGGCACAAGGCAGAGAGAGTGGAAAAAGAGAGGCAGACAACAGAGGGAAAATGACAGAGGAGAGAGAGGGAAGAAATTACGAATGGATCAGAACAGAGAGAGTGAAAAGTAACAAAGGGCGGAAAAATAAACAAATAAGAAGAGATGAGAGGGAAAGAGAAACAAGTGTCAGCACATGATGAAGCACTGGACAGTTAACAATAACTCCAATAACCAAACAGTGACTTTTGGTTCATGAAACCATTGCAAAGTTGTATGCATTGGAACGTCATTTGGTCATGTGTGTGCACATGTTTACTCATGACAATGCCACACTTGGGTCAAACAGTATTTGCAAAGACATCTGATTTGTGATGGTTAGTGTTCACTAGCGGTTGGTTACATTAGCACACTTGTCAGTTGGATAGCTTGCTTTGACGTCTAAAACCTTCTTCCCTATTTTGCATGGTGCTCTGTGACAAAGCCTGCCCCTCTGGTTCCCCTGTGAGGCTAAAACAAATTATTATTTTGTTAATACTGTTTGACCACATCTAAACAATATTGGATTACGGCCCAATCATTCACAAAGCCTGAGTCCAAATAGCAGCCAGCATCCCAAACTACAGAGCTCTTGACAGGCACATCCGCAGTCATGCTTCCCCTCAGAGAATGAATGAGGGGAGGTATGAGACGAGCAGTCATTGGCCGAGAGAGAGAGAGAGAGAGAGAGAGAGAGAGAGAGAGAGAGAGACAGAGAGAGACAGAAAGAGAGAGAGAGAGAGAGAGAGAGAGAGAGAGAGAGAGAGAGAGAGAGAGAGAGACAGAGAGAGAGAGAGAGAGAACAAAAA